>PVKC010018734.1:0-19473 GCA_004027635.1 Crocidura indochinensis
TGTTATATTTAAAGAAATGCAAACGCTAACCTATTTCTATTATTTTCTATTCTATTCATTTCTATAGCATTTAGAATAAATGAGTTCTGAAGACTATATTATTATTATTATTAATTATTTAGTACTATCAGAATTTATGTGAATAGACAAATCAATGTACCAGTATACTAATGAACCTCCTAGGACTTCTAAACACAGAAACTCTTAACTATTTTTTTTAGAAACTCTTAACTATTTTTTACCATTATTTTGTCTTTGTGTATGAGCTTATGGACTTTTAATTTAACTAATATGTCAGTATCATGCTGCTGTATTTTGCTTGCATATTCATCATGAAGAAAATTTGTTGAAGCAGAGATTATTGGGGCCAGTGAGACAGTAGAGTCTGCTTATCTGGCTTCTCACTGAATTCTGTCAAATGCTTGGCATAAGAGATGCTTTTCTGAGCACTGCAAGCTATTACTACTGAACTCAGTGACAGAAATATCCCAAGAGTACCACTGAATTTGGCCCCCAAGAAAATACTACTTGAGCCAAAAGCCAGAATTAAGTCCTGAGTGTGAACTATAAACAATATATAGAGAAGAATATAGATATGTAATAATATACATTTGTTTTAAAAATGAAAAATATGTCATTAAACTATTTGTAGGCAGCTTATGTGTTATATTTTGACTATTATAAAATTTTAGAAATTTTACAAGTGATTTGAAATATAGTATTTAAAGCCCTTAATGTACATTGATAGCAGCATTTCAGTAAGGCTTATCTCTTTATATTCTTAGCAGCATTCTTAGAATATTTGTGTTTCTGCATAAAATTGGCACTGATTTTTCTTGAATTTACCCATTTTTTGCCTTTCCATTGTTTATCCAACTGTAAGTAGTAATATGATTATTTATATTTGAATACTATTGCTTAATTATTTGGATCATATATAATTACTGATATGTGATCAGCAATTTTGTGATGTATATAACATATGCATTTTTGAATGTTCTAACAAGAAATTAAATCTGAATAAATCTCGTGTCATTTCCAGCTTTTTAAGATGCAGACAGGTGACTGTGGCCTTAATATTCATTCTACTTTATAGTTTATCCCCACCACATCCTAGTTTCTTCATGATCTTGTTTTCCACCTGGATCCAGATATACCGACAGCTGCGTGTATTTGAGATGACACAAGATAAGTAATTTGCTCTAAATACAGGTGTTTGTCCATCAGGATGGTGGGATGAAGGATTCTTAACTTTTGGCTTGTGCTGTGACCAAGCTTGCTATTGAAAGCAGCTGAAGGAAGTCAGCACAGGTTTGATTGAACAGCTAGTAAGCCTTAATTGAAGTTAATTGCTGATTGGAGATTGGAGATTACTAATTATTCTCACCTGTAAAAATTGGCCTATTAAAAAAAAAGTCAAGAAATTTTAAGTGGATGGATACAATTTAATAGTCAATTACAGTGAGTCTTAGATCAGATAGAGCAAATGTTTTGAAGCTGTGGGATAGAAGAATAAAGAAAGTCAACAGTAAACTTTAACACTTTCACTTAATGGTCTATCAGCAGTATCCACACTTCTTGTTGCCTTAAGGGTATATCTCTTTTTTTTCTTAAGTGCGCAAAGTTGTCCCACTTACGTACTACTTAAAAAAAATTACTCCTTTCAATTTGAGAATGAACTTTTCAGAACACTTGAAAGATCTATAAACTTCTTTGGTGATAAGGAAGTCCAACAGAAGGCCAACAGACACATGAAAAATATTCATCATCACCTAGTCTTAGGGAAATCCAAATCAAGACAACAATGAGAAATCATCATTCACCAGTGAGGATGATGCGTTTCAAAATACTGAAAAAATCTCTTTTGATGGGGATGTGGTGACATAGGAACTCTCCTTCATGCTGGTGGGACTGCTCATGATGGAGAACAGTATGGAGAGTTCTCAGTAAACACAAAAGTGAGCTGCCATACAAGCTAGCAATCCTTTTAAGTGCCTATGCCCACTACGGAAAAGCATTCATACAAAATAATGTATGCACGCCGCTATTCATTGTACCATGCAGTACAATAGCCAAGACTTGGAATCAACCTAAATGACCTTCAAGTGAGGAGTGGATAATGAAGAATAGTTACAAGTTGTTCATAATATAGGTTTTATTTCACAGATAAAGTTGCTCATGAATGAGTTACAGTTATACAATGTACAAAATCCTTCACCAGTGCACATTTCCTCTCACCCTCCCTGGTGTCCTCTTCCCTCCCATCAACCCTTCCCTGTCTGTCTCTAGGGTTATCTTTTCTTTTGTCAGTATTTTTTATTTTATTTTATTTTTGTTAACTAAACTTCTTTGAGGAAAATGCAGTTGTCAAAGAGAAACTAACCAGTTATCTGAGATATTTTCTTTTGATATTTTTTAGACTTCTCTCAATTAAATACTAATTTTCATCTGTATTAACAATAACATATTTCCTTGTATATATTTGAATGAGCCCTTTATCTGATGGCTTTGGGGTGGTGAATAGTTTCTCCCATTTCCTGGGTGACCTTTTTATTCAAGTCACTATTCCTATTGAAGTGCAGAAGCTTTTCAGTGTGAAGTAATTCCATTTGATTATCTCTGCATCCAATGGAATACTATGCAGCTGTTAGAAAAAAAAATGAAGTCACCAAATTTGACTATACATGTATGGATATGTAGATTATTTTGTTTGAGTGAAATAAGTCAGAGGGAGGGAGATAAACTCAAAGTAGTCTCATTCTTTTGTGGGATTTAAGAAAAATAAAAGTCAGTATAGTAATTATAATAAGATACAGATGAGGGCCTGGAATATCATCTCATAATGTGAAGCTAACCACACAGAGTCATAAGTGCAGTTATATAAATAACTACACTAAAACTGCATGACAATGATAGAAAGAAAGATACAATGCCTATCTTGAAGAAAGGCTGGGAACTGGGAGGAAGATATTGGTGGACATTGGTGACAGGAAATTAGCAATGGTGAAGAGGGGGTGGGCATTTTATGGCTGAAACCCCATTGCAAACAAGCTTGTAATCATGGCACTTAAATAAATTGCTTTCATATAAAAATATTTGATCTAGGGTGTGTATGATAGTGGAGTGAGAGCACAGTTGTGTAGGGCATATCTGCCTTGCATGCAGCTGACCAGAGTTAAAAAAATAAAAGAAAACAATAACATATTTTCATTGTGGTATTTTCAGTTATAACAATATTTAGAAGTAAGTCGAACTGCTAAATATTTATCCTAAGTAGATTTGATGTATTGGGCATATAATTACAAAAGAGGATGTCTTATATGATTTAATAGGTTTTGAAATAAAAAAAATATTTGTCTTAACAAGCATAGTTGCATGAGTATAAATAAGTGTGAAGACATCTGTGTTTCCTTCAACCATGTATTTAAGTCTTCTATTTATGTGTGGATATTCAAGTGTTATGATTTTTTAAAGACATCTTAATTTCACCTATATTCCATCATGTACATGAATCTTCCTTTTCATCTTGGTATTTTCTGTACAGTTAAACTTTTTCTAATCATGTCACCCTTGAAGAGTACTAGATTTAGGGACCAGAGCGATAGCACAGCAGTAGGATGTTTGTCTTGCGTGCGACTGTCACAGGGTGGACCTAGGTTAATTTCCCAGCGTCCCATTGGTCCCCGAGCCAGGAAGTGCAGATCCAGGAGTAATCCCTTAGTGCCACTGGGTGTGATCCAAAAACAAAAACAACAACAACAGCAACAAATAACAAATAAACAAACAAACAAAAACAAAAAATACTAGATTTAGGGGCTGGAGTGGTGGTACAGTGGTAGGGTATTTGCCTTGCACAGAACTGATCTATGACAGACCATGGTTCGATTCCCCCGGTTCCATATGGTATCCCAAGCCAGGAGCAATCTGAGTGCATAGCTAGAATTAACCCCTGAACGTCACCTGGTGTGATCCAAAAACAAAAATAAAAACAAAAACAATATTGGATTTATACAAAATGTATTAGTCTTAACCTATGGGGTCAAAGACTTCTCTTCACAATCTATTTCTTCATTTCTATGGAATTAAAAGAAAAAAAAAGCTTCTTTGTAACCCAGACAACTAACTACACACATGCAGAGAGCTACAGAAGATTCAACTATAATGTGAGCACAATGAACAATTTCTTGGGTTATTTAATTTATGTTTCTTTATTCACACAATGTAAATTTAAACATAAGACGTTGTGTTTAATATTATGTCTAAAAGGCTTATTTTAGACTGATTGATTTTAGGCTGAAGACACTTATCTTATGATTTGATAGTATTTTGTAGACAATTCAACTATCCTATTTCAATGCACTATTCTTGTGTAAGGTGAGGACATATCTTTTGAATTCCTTCTAGTAAGCAGAAAAGGAATATATGAGAAGGAAACACAAAAAAAAATCGTATTCTTTGGTTTCATTCACAATAAACTTGAGCATACATAAAAATTCAATCATTTATAAAGGGACAATGAGTTTACTACTATTTTAATGTTCAAAATTTATTAAAAAATACAAGCCATAATCGAAAACAAATTAATTTTGAATTAATTATTTTAAATAAATGGCAAATTATTTATGGAAATTATCTGAATCTACCAATAGTAGAATTTATAGATCATTCTCTATGATGGTGAGCAGCCAGAGATCATAATAAGGTGAGTGAAAAATTGTATCTTACATATAGTTAAAAAATAGATACTTTGCATATATCATGTAAAAGTGAAGTGATAATTTAGATAAAATTGCACTGGTGTAGAGCTGATACTGAAAAGACATTTGACTTTGGATGGAGCCAAAAACATTCAAAAATATCAAAGCAGATGGCAAACTCTTAAGAGTAAAACCACTAAAATCTTGCTTGGAATGGAATCTTTGTTACATCAAGTGGCAGAGAAAAAGAACTTGGATCATAATTATGCAGTAACAAATTATCTTTGAAAAAAATATTGGACAAACCAAAGATGTGGCAAAAAGCCTAATGACTGATTTCTGTCAGATACAACAAAAGCTGAATTATCACCACAAATACTTTGCCATCCAGGATCTAGGAAAAAATGTATTATAATGTTATGAGAGTTTTTTATTCAGGAATACCATTTGAAAGGAATATTCATTATGTAAAACTTTTAAAATTGAATGTATATTTAATATAATCATCTGACCAATACAATTTCACACAAGTAATTTACCCAAAACAAATGCCAACTGTGGCTAAAGAATGCGAAATACTCAGTTTAACTTTAAATTGCAAAGAATAAAATTAATATAAAATGGATATGGCTAAAAAAAAGCAAAAAATACAACATGCAAAGAATTATAATCCACAAAATAATAAAATGTATATAAGTATGTGAGTAAATCAACCTTTGAGATAAATTTCTAAAATAAAATACAAAATGATTTAAAGACAAGATGAAAACCAGTTGGGAAATAGCAAAAGGAAAGAATAATAAAAAATGTAAAAATAAAGTTTGCATTTGACCTTATGAAAACGAGTAGATGTTACTAAAAAAAAATCAGTATCATGGAGGAAAGCCAAGAAAATTTAGTGCAAAATCCAGTCTGGGAGACCATCGGGGTCTTGGATATCAAACCAAGGAAGGGCAGCCATTAACAAAGCAATGCCTTTAACTTCTGCTCTTTCTTCAGCTCCAGTATTTCAGTGTAGAAAGAGTGGTGCTTGATTTTTTTTTCACAATAGTATTTGTTTAAGACTTGGAAGGCTGGCTATGCCACACTCACCACCATAGTGTCAAGATCCCTCTGCTAATATTCCAAGGTCCTCCCATTAATATCCCAGGATCTTTCTCCACATTCCCCTTAACATACTCAGGGTTTATTTCTAGGAATAGTAGATATTATTTTTAATAGATATGGAAACTGAACAAAAGACTTATAAAGTTAAGTTTATAGTTCTTGGGAAAAAAGGCAGCACTAATCTAAAATATATATAGTTTTGTTCTTTTTGATTCAAATTTCATATTTGAAAAGTGAAATACACTCGTAAATATGTTTCAAGTATCCAATCATTGTTTTATTTTAACAATGTGTAGACCACACCCAAAAATATTTAGGGCTTTCACGTGACTCTGTGCTTAGAGATTGTTCCTGGGGGTGGAGGCTCGATTCATCAGCAAATATTGGGTGCTGAACCCAGGCCATTGTCTGCATGCATGTTAATAATCCTGCCTGCTCTGTATTGCTTTTGACAGTAAATATCTTAATATTTTATGATTCAATTTTTGTTTTGAAATGCCATGGTTTATAATTCAGATGATAGGATTTAATTCATCCAGTATACCAATGCCAATCTTTCACCAGTGTGTTTCATTCCATTATTATCTAAAGATTCTCTCCCAGAGACCCCATGATCTCCTTGTCTGGGATAAGACCAGTTCTGTAAACCAATTTTTAGGTTCTATTGCTTTGACCATTAATTTTTATATGAATTGTATATTGAAATGATACTATTTTAGATATATTGGCTAATTAAAAATATCAATGAATTGGGGGTGGGGAGATATGAATGTGGTAAAGCACATGCTTTTGTATACAGGAGCCCCAGTTTTTATCTTAGGTAACCCATGGTTCCCAGTATCATTGTTATATCTTCATAGAATATTGCTTGATGAAATTTTTCATAATTAATTAATTAATGTTATTTATATAATCTCTTCTCAACTTAATTAGTCATAGGAAAGTCGGACTTTCCTTAATCAGAGTTAAAATAAAATTTAAAAATTCTGCTGAAATAAAATAACTTAACTTTTTAATTTAAGCAACTTTAAATAGTATTCCATCTTGCTAACATGAATTGCTACTTTATTGTCAGTTCACAACACTGCTCCTTTTTCAGCAATGTGTTTTTAAACCTTTATAAATTATTTTAAACCTTTATAAATTATTGATCTAATGGCAGCTAATATTGAAGTGTTTAGTTTTTCCCTGGTCTAGCTCTCTAAGTTAGGAGGAATCTTTATGAAATTCCTTTCTCTTTAATTATGCACCAATTTGTTTTATTTATCCCTTTATTTTCTTTAGATTCATTTCAATAGCTTTTGCAGATAAGTATTACTTCATATTAAGTTTTAGTAGCATAAATAGTATTTTATTTACATATATATGTATATATATATAAAGCACAATTCTAAAAACTACATATTGGGATTTACTGTGAAGTAGATTTATATAGTTGCCAGTTAAACAATGGAACCCAGGACCCCTTCATGATGCATTTAATTACTATATATATATATATATGTATATATACATATATACTATTTATAATTGCAGATAAACTAAATGTTGAAACTATTTTGTCATAATTCTTGTGATAACAGAAAAATAAAAATTATTTTTCACTGACAAACCAACCAATTCCGCCAACATAGTAACATGGTTTTCTTACCTGCTTTTATAGTTCAATCTTTTGTGGAAAACTGGACCCTTTAGTGACTAATATGAATCACATTGGTATTCCAAAGGCAAAGTTGCAAGTTCAGCACCATTTGAACTTTATTATCTGCCATGCCAGTACAATGTTAGCCAATTGATTTTATAAAATATATTAGTAGGCATGTTTAAAGTAGTAGCTTGACTTCAGCATTGGTAAAGGGACATATTCATACTCAATATTCATGATATCACTTGGTAAATTGATATGGTGATTCTGACTCTACTACTATTTTAAAATATATAATTCTTAAACTAAAATGTAAAAGTTAGCAATTCTGTATGAACACAAACGTGGAAAGAATGTAGTTCATAAAAATAACATAAAATGATAAAATAAAGAGAAAATAAAAATACTATATTACACAGCTTAATAGTTCATGTTATATTTAAATATGCCTATATATTTTTATATATGCCACTTAATTTATAATGACTATTTTTATGTTCACTCACTATGCTACATGCTATGCTTTCCCTAATTTTTAAAGTTGTAATTATAGTAGACATTTAGAAATGCATATAAGTGACTTACAGTTCATGAAAATATAAAATAACTTTCATTATAATGTCTGAAATAATGCCATCCTTATATTCTTGGTGACTTGTGTCCTGCTTTTGCAAATTTTTAAGAAATATATCCCTAATAGATTCATTAAAAGGTATAAATGCTGTGGAATAGAAAATAAGCATCTCAACATACTTATGAAGAATTTCCGTAAGTCTTATTTATTATAATACTCTGTTTATTGTGTTTTAAAATTAAGAAGTATGGTGTCTTATTTGAATATGTAGTATTTTTAAATATCTACTTTGTTCTGGAAAAAGGAAATATATCATAAAATCTTATGAGTGAGTGCTTGAAGTTTCTATACTAAAACTCAAAATAAAACAAATGATTTATGGTGCCTAGGGAAAAATGCCACTTTTAGATTTGTGATGTCACTTATGTTTTTCTTTAATTTAATTTGCTACCCTTTTTACTTTGGTATATTATTATTTTTCTTCAACTTCCCATAAATGTCATGGTTTCATGTAACCATCTCAAGTAGTTTTATAACCTTATGGAAATATCAGATTAAAAAATATGTTCCAAAGAATCTTCTGATTTTACTTACATTTTATTTATGTTTGGAATTATGCAAAATAATGTAGAAATTTTCTTCTGAAAGTTTAAATGTATATGTTACAACACATTTTTTGTATGAAAATAATTTTTTTCCTCAAGATATATTCTGAAGAAATATTTCAAGTTTTTAAAGTGACATATTCTTTAAGTGAAGAACGCAGTTGTTGCTCATAGTCTACAAATATGCAAACAACATAGCTACAGATATAATAGAGCTATTTTTGTTTTGTTTTTTTTTTTGAGGGGGATTGAACTTTTTAGTTTATGGATAATGCAAATCCTACTATAATATGCATACTTTGTATGTATAATTTGTGAAATTGCAGAGACATAAGTGTGATTTGTTCCAAATAACGTAAAGCTCAATGATAATAAAGCTAGGACAACTTTTAATGAAGTATTTTCCTTTACAGTCATATACAAAAGAACACAACAGAGTTCAGAAACAGCTGCAAGAATTATGTTCTAAAATATAATATTCAGGAAACATCTTCAAATGATCAATCTAGTGTTTTTTAATTTCATGTAGTAATATTCCAGAGATGAACTATTTGAGTTGCTAGTAATTCTGGAAGAAGGGATAACAACGTCTTAAAAACCTTCAAGAAACCATTACTTTTGTGAATATAGTCAGCATTTAATAAATATTATTTAACCAAAGATTAAAAATTGCGCTAGAGGTTAGGTGGCTGCCTTGCAAGCGCTGGCGTAGGACAGACGGGGATTTGATCCCCCGGCGTCCCATATGGTTCCCCCAAGCCAGGAGCGATTTCTGAGCGCATAGCCAGGAATAACCTCTGAGCGTCAAACGGGTGTGGCCCAAAAAGCAAAAAAAAAAAAATAAAAATAAAATTAAAATGATCAACATTAATTTTCACAAATATTTGATGTTCAAAGCTGGAGAAACACAATCCAGAGGATCAGGTTCTTGGCTTCCATGTAGATGATCCCAGCATAACCTGGCAAGACATTGGATTCCCAGCGTCACTAGATATGATTTCTCAGCACTGATATAGGAGTAAGCCCTGGACAATAGCAGATGTAGTTCAACTTCTCATCCACCTACCTCTTCAAAAGCGTGGTTCAATATATTTGTTCACCCCCTGTGGTGTATGTAAACATTTCTAATCTTATCATGATCTGGACTTGTTGTGCATAAACATTTTTGACTCTACCCTGATCAGTGATTGTACCCTACCCTAGGGTGTGACCTGGCAGTCTGCCCCCACCCTAGGGTAGTACCTGATTATGTCTCCACCATTGGGTGGTACCGGATTCTGGGTGATAAAAGGAAGGATCTGTGGAAAGCGGGGGTCTTTTTCCCTTGCTGGTCTATACCCAGGCTGTCTGAGGCTTCGACCTCTGCAAGGAATAAATAGCTGTTTTCTTCAGAATTTGGGCTGTCTTTTGGATTTCTTCCCATCGTTTTCACCTCAGAACCACTGGTTACTGGGTGGGAGAAGCATTCTCCGAGCTGGAGGGGAAAGATCTCGTTCTACCTTCCTCCATCAGTGAACCTCTCCTGGGAACGGATTTCTACAACCCCCTAAGTTCTGAAATAAAATATTCTTGGGAGTTCAAGAATTTCTCAACCAATCCTTACTGGAGTATCCAAGAGCAAGTATTTCACTCAAGCAGATGGTTCTTTTTGTTTGTTTATTTTTTGCCTTTTTCTCTTTTATTTTTAGCAGCAAACTCTTGCATGCAATATAGTACTGTAAAATCAGAAGAGGGTACACCCTGGTAGAATTTTCTTTTATAAGAAACTGCTTCACCTTTGCATCTCCAAAAAGGGTCCACCCTGGTAGAACTTTTTTTTTTTTAAATAAGAAACTGCTTCACCTTTGCATCTCCATTAGCCATGGACTTTAATCCTTTGATTGAGTTATTCTAAATTAATTGGCGCTCACTGTCTACTTATTGAGATTTATATCTGACAACTTCTAGCCAAAATCCCTAATAGCTATGTTTAACCCTATTATGAAGAGTGAGAATACTTTCCACTATAAGGAGGTGGATAATTTTACTAGTTTGCTCAGGAACAGGAGACGTTTTTCTTAGCAAATTACATCGTTGTAACTTGAATATCTTAAAATATGAGTTTACAGGAGAGGTAAAAAGTAAAAGACCCCGAGACCATTCAGATCATATTTAACAAATTAGATCCATCAAAATATTAATATTTTGCTTCTAGGTAACTCCAGAATAAGCTTTTCAGCTGGTCAAATATCTAGATTGGGGAGTAATATGCTGTTAGTACTTATACATAGTTGCATGTTAATAATAAATACTTTTTTACTTAAACTTAAAATGCTTTATAGCTGTATCATTTATATCAATATATCTAGATATGTTATAATTTATTCATATAACATATGTACAAATGACATAATTATGAAGAATTTTGTGTGTTTGTCTCAGCCAATTATTATATTTGACTATATTGACATAAAATTAATCATGTTATATATCTTTATTATATAAAATATATATTATTTAAAAATATATTTATAATTGAAATATAATTTATAGATTACATTGATTTAAGGTTCTGTTGATTGAGATACAGCTTTGAACCATTGTCATCAGAGAACTTTAAAAAATAGAATTTTCTTACTCACAATACCTACAGTAAGCAACACCCATGAGGTTGTGGTTGGAAAAAATGTTCGTTGAAAGAGAGAATGAAGGGGGTAGGATGGAAGAAAGAGATAGATATAGAAAGGTTCAAGGTGGGATTTAGGATTTCATAGAGTGGTTCTCCAATGGGGCTTTCTATCATAATAATGATAATATTGGCCAGGGAATAGCAGTGATGAAGGGGAAAAGATTAAAAAGTTGAGTTCCAACTAATCAATATTCTGTCTCATCAAGGTTTGGCAGACTGCTTGCCTTGCATGTGGTTGACCCAGGTTTGAACCCTGGAATCCAATATAATCCCCATGAGCCACTGTAAGGAATGATATCTGAGTGCAGAGTAAGTTGTGACCTTAAAGAAAATAAATAAAATAAAATAAAAATATATGTGTGTGTGTAAAGTAAGATTTCTTTGGTATGAATTTCTCAGCATCAGACTTGAAATAGCCACATGCATTAGATTAAAAAAAATGTCAACTTTGGGTACTGGAGCTATAGTGCAATCAGGAAATTGATTATCTTGAACAAGGCCAATGCAGCTTCAATACCCAGCACCCCATATTGATCCCTAAATTCCACCAGGAAAGATCCCTAAGTGCAGAACTAAAAGAAAGTGCTAAACAGCAGTATTTCATACAACATACATATAATATAGATATTTATTATATGTACATATTACATTAAGTACATATGCTCTCTCTCAAAATAAATATTATTTTGGTCTTGTGGCTACTCATAGATATTTTCAGGCTCTATACTCAGGGATTACTTCTAGCAAGGCTCAGGTGCCTGGACTGAATCAGAGTTGGCTGTGTGCAAGGAAATACCTACCAATTATCTCCTAACTTTCTGGCCTTATATACTACATATTTAATGTTTGTGATAGAAACTTGCAAATACTTATATTTTACTTTGCATTTATTATTTTAAAAACATTGTATTTTTCATATTATTATAATATGTAAAATTAAAACATACTTTCTGTGTATCTGGACTAACAATTACATAGTGTTTTTGTTTCTATAAAGATTAAAGTTTACTAGGGTGAATACCCTTATGCCTCTCACTTGGAATTGCAATTAGTTCCAACTTGTTGCCAAGTCACATATAAAAGAACTTATGCCAACTAACAGCTTTAGTGTTGATAAATAGAATCTATACACTTTATAGATTGTAAACAGTTTATTGCTTACCACAACAGAATCATCTAGATAGAAATGAAAGCTATGACAGCAGTTATAGTGCGTGCTTTACATGTGACCAATGCAAGTTTAATTTGTGGCATCATATAAGGTATATAAGGAAACTAGCACTTGCAGAAATCATCCCTGAACAGAGAATCAGGAGTAGGCCCTGATTACTTATATACATAGTCCTGAAAACAAACAACAAAAAAATAAAGTCATGTAAAGTGATTTTGATTAAAAATGGAAAGGAAGGGGACTTTTCTGTTTATGACTGAAACCCAACTACAACCATGCTTGCAACTATGGTGCTTAAATAAAGATGTATATTAAATTTAAATTATTATATTTTAAATTAAAAAAGGAAAGGTAAAAGAACCACAAAATAAATATTTTATTTACTTATACTATCTGGGATAATATCTCATTATCTGGTATAATATCAATATTCAACATTCATTGTGTAAATGGCATTAATTAATGAAATGTGAATTGTTGTCTTATTTTTCTCCTCTTCTTCCTTAGAAGCATTTGGACAGATGCTAATTAAATGTAGCTTGCAATGTAAGTGATGTAATCACAGAGGAATTGCCCATTTGGAGGACTCATTGTTGGTCTAGTCTGTGACAAATATGCTGAGTAACTTGAACTTTAGATTTACAGTTGAAAAACAATTTTATTTTTTACAGTAAGTACTACTATTCTCTTTCCCTCTGAGTCTATTACTGCTCTTTTCATCAAAGCAGATACTTTACTATATATATATATATATATATATACATATATATATAGAATATAGAATATTTAATTCAATTTATTCCATCTTAAAGTTTAGAATTCATAGATAAGCACCAGCATGTTTTTGATTCCAATATCTGCCCTACTATTCCAGCCTATTTTTTTTTATTTTCTTCTCACTTTTCTATTTCAAACATTCTATATTTAGGAGAAAGGCAATAAAATTTTGAAGGATATATTGGTTTCCAATGACTGCTATAACAAATACTTCCAGTGAATCTGTGACAATCATGCACATTTATTTTTAAAAAATTATTATTATAAACTACAAATCTGAAATGAAGGTGCCTGGTGGCTTGGATTCTCATGAGGACACTACAGGATTTTCTCTTCCAGCTGTTTTCCTTGTTATCCTGGTGACCAGATTTCCCTGTTATTTGTATTATCTGAGTATTTAAGAAGATTGGAAGAAAATGTTGTAATCGTTCTTTCCTAGAACTCCATAACAATAGCAACTCTCTCAACTAGGTGGAGAGTTCTTTGAGCACTAAAATTGAAATGATATATGAAAGAAAAATAAAATTTACAACATAGACTCATTTTGAAATTCACTGTATAGAATTCCTTCATTGCATGGTCATAATGGCAAATAATATGTGAGTATATTTATATACATATGTAAAGAATTTTGTAGCACTTTAGAAAAGAAATATTATTTTAATTCAGACAAGTTAAACATTTAAAATTAAATTAAATTTTAGACAAATTAAAGATGTAAACAACAGAAGTTGCTTTCAACATATAGCACTTCAGGAATCCGAGAATGTTGGTGTTTAAGTTTTAACATCTTTGAAATTTGGAAGGAGTAATGAACTAAATTTTATTCTCTCTCATGTTTAGAGATTAGTCCAAATATTTTGTCACTGTACATTCTTGAATATATCATGGCTATTTACGCAGTTGCAACTTCATTTTGAACTTATTAATCATTGATGTTGCATCTCTTGAATCCTGTCACCATTTAAAATGTTTTCTATGTGTCTCCTAAAACATTTCATAGAGACCAGTTAGTGGTTGAGGAGGTGATAGAGACAAGACTGTCTTATAAAGAAGAGAGTGGAGTAGCAAAGTGAAGAATATTGGCTTAACTTCAAGCAAGATTCATTAAAAGATATGTTTAGAGAAAAAAAAGCCGGGATTTGGAAAAAATAGCAATCCACATTTGTGAATGGAATGCATATAAATGTATCAATTAAAATAAAGCAATATGACATAAGCTTGATAGCTGAAATTGGTAGAAATCTATTTTACTGGCTAAGAAGACGATAAGTCAAAGAACATATCTAGGAAGGTAGGAGAAATATAAATCTCAAGAGCATGATTTTATACATATTGCATTTCATAAATCTATTTCAAGTGGGATTAATAATAATGAACATAGTTAAGTCAGAGATTCTTTTTAAATGAACAAATATATTCAATGATTTAATAATGTCTGTGATAGGGGCCCAGGAGATAGCATGAAGGTAAGGCATTTGCCTTTCATGCAAAAGGTCATCGGTTCGAATCCCGGTGCCCCATATGGTCCCCCGGGCCTGCCAGGAGCAATTTCTGAGCATGGAGCCACTGCCGGGTGTGACTCAAAAACCAAATAATAATAATAATAATAATAATAATAATAATAATGATAATGTCTGTGATAAATGCATTACCTAAGTTTAATATATCAAGTGTAAATTTTCTAATGTGTTGTTTATTTTTTCTATTCATTAACAGTTATTAAAATAATTTGTTATTTTCTATATTTAGCTAGAAATTTGAAACAGATATATAATCTATATTGGTTTCTCCGTTTGTTCAATTAGTAATTAAGATATAGATGGTACTGGAGCGATGGTACCCAGCATGCCATATGCTCCCCCAAACCAAGAGAGATTTCTGAGTGCATAGCCAGGAGTAACTTCTGAACATTACCTGATGTGGCCCCAAAACCAAATATATATATATATATTATTTATATATACATTATATATATACAATGTATATATAAAATTATACTTTTTATGAATCATGAGTCATATTCATGGTGTATTCTTTAGCTATAGTCTCTAGGTTGCAATAAAGGTATCACTGTATTTTTATTTCGGGTATCTATAAAAGATTTTTCAACGTTGAAGCAAACAATTTTTTCCACAGGAGTTAGTTCCATGTGGTTTGTTATAAAACAGTTAAAATCCCTTTCAGCTAGTAAAACAAGCTTAGTTACTTGTTAAGTGTTACTTCTATCATTGTTGAATCTTCAACAAATGCTTTCTTTTCTGTAAAAAAAAAAAAGAGCAGTTGATGCTTTATATTTTTTACTGGAGGGGGCTGGCTGATGGTGCACACCTGGCAGTGATCAGAGTTTATTCTGATTCTACACAGGAATCACTCAGGTTCTCAGGGAATAAAATGTTATTCTGGGAGTAGAAACAGGGTAAGCTGCATGCAAGAGAAATGCGTTAACTACTATAATATCTCTCCTTATATATTTTAGGACAAATTTAATTGAACAAGATATCAGGTGACTTCCATCTTATGAAATCTATTTCAACTCTAGTAAACTGATCATTTAGAAACATAATGATATGTAATTTCTGTAATACCGAGATTCAAGGGGAATGCATAATATAGGACATTTATGTAGACAATTTTGAAACCACTCTAAGTACCAATCACATTTACACGTATATTTCTTACCTTGCTGCCGATGATATAAATAATACTACTGGTAACATAAATATAATCCATGGATATGTGAATCCTAATGCATTTCTTCATTTGATATACTTTATCTGCAGTAACTCCAGTGGTACTAGTCAATGATTAAGTTACCAAATTGAGTGAATAGGTTCTTATTAGAAATCAGAGAAAAGGTTAACCTTTATTCTTTTATTGCAAAATAGCGTTGAAATAATGGACCATGGATTTAAACTTTTCTTAGAAATAAGGTTAAAAAGTGGAAATAAGTGGTCTTATTGGAATTCTATATGTGCTTATATTTTTCCTAAAACCTAAGATTCATGAGCGTATGAAACTCTAGACATGAGTTATTAAAACAGAACAAAACTGCATAGAAAGAGGAAAAGAAGGCCATTACTATGAATAAGCAGATGTTTTCTTTACATTTGACAGTGCAGGCTTTCATCATACTCTCTTAATTACAGCCTGTACACTGGTATTCTTGCACTTTAAACCATTAACCTTCATCTAAAGCAGTAGTTTCAGCATAAGATACATTCTCATTGCTATGCTCTTTCTCTGTTAAAGGGTATGTTCTCTTGCAGAATTAAAGATAGAAAAAAAACCACTATTGAATGGACTTTGAGTTATTTTTTACATTCTAATGCAAAGTAAGAAAAAAATCTCATTTTTTTTTTTACCGATCAGCATCTCTGAGTTAGGCATAAGCTATTTAGCCATTTTCAAGGAGAAACAAAAATATTTTAATTACAGAATCAGTAATAATGCGTTCTGAAAAATAGTTTGGCCAGAACTGCAGAAAAAAAAAGAATTAAAGGACTAATTTAGCAGTTCTAAAAGGAAGGACGTGCAATTATTATGTATAATTAGTTTCAAGACAATTCTTTACAAAAGCATAGGAAAATAGCATGCCCACATAATAGATGCTTTGTTTAAAAAGTAGTTTGAATTTTCTTAATTACTACTTGAACTCCAGATTTTCCTTGTATGGTTATAAGAGCAAATAATCACTAGTTTTTCTCATTTCTATAGCATATGCTTGTTAAAATGGTAGAATAATGCTTATGTGAGTTTATATCTATTGATGAAGCTAAATAGAAGCTTGAGCAGAAAACTTGTTTGATTCATGTTTTCTGCGTAAACATTTCAAATTCTAATAAGGAAGAACTTTTGCTAATGAACCAAAGCTATTGATATTACATTATTAATAAAAATATGGGGTATATATATATATACTGCTTATATAAGAAGAAATATTTTTAATATATTTAAGTGTCAAGATGACTTCCTATTATGAATTAAAAATATCTTTTAGTATATTACCCTCCAATAAAGTTGTGTTTTAATATTTTCTTTAGACACATTCAAGGAAAAACACTTTTAAAGACATTTTCTTAAAAAAAAAAACAACATTGTGTTTATTTGTGGAGTGCTACACCTAGATCTGTATTTAAGGATTACTCCTGCTAGCATTGTGGATCCCTATATGGAGTCAGAGATTTAAACTATGTTGATTGAATGCAAGGCCTTACTCACTTTAGTATCAAACCAGCCTGACTTTTTAAACACAGGGGAATTTTTAATTCTTTATTTTTTAAATCATTTTTAACAATTTAGTTACATTTTTCTTAAGCAACATTTGCCAGATACTCAAAAAATAAATCTATCTTGGAACATGTGTATTGCCAGCCCTGAGCATGGTATCTGCGTGCATAAGTTGCCTGCATGTCCTTTTGTGAGTGTTCAGAGGTAACTCTGGAATGTAAACTGGGGCTCTTGAGTACATTATACTCTCTCTCTCTCTCTCTCTCTCTCTCTCTCTCTCTCTCTCTCTCCCCTTCCTCACTCAGAACCTCCAAACAAAACCTGTTTCTCCATAAAATAACAAATAAAATAAAAAGGATATAAAGTACATCTCTGTATAGAGAGAGTACAATGGGGAAGGTGCTTATTTTTTACACAGTTGACCTGGTTTCAATCTCCAACACCACACATGGTTTTCAAATGCCTCCAGGAGTGATTCCTAAGCACAGAGTCCTAAGAATAGTTGGGTGTAATCCACATTCCCCAAAATAATAAATCGACTTTTAAAACTGCAACATCAGTGTTATAATCAGACAGTAACGGTTGGAACATTGTTCCCAGAATTTCCCAGCTTTTAATTCTAGTACTAAGTGTTCAATTAACACTGAGAAGTGAGACCCCCACAAAATAATGATCATCATCTAGGATCATTCTCTATTTAATTATGATATTAATTTTTAGCAAAATATAGTCAGTGATTTCTTATGACAAATATCAAGCAAAAAGCTATTAAGTATAAGAATTTTTATTTCAAGAGAAATGAAACATATATTACCAGTATGGTTATTGATATAAAGAAAGCTTATTGTCTGGCTACATTGATCATATTGTAATATATACCAATAATCTTACATGTTAATTCTATCTTCATCAGAAAGATAACACGAGACAGAGAGAAATGCACTGAATATATGCTCTACATATAGAAGGCCATGGTTCTTTTTCCAGAACATATGTAGGAGTAAATATCAAGCACAGAGCCAAGAGCAAGTCCTGAGCATGAGATAATTTGACCTGTTGCCCAAGACCAGCCCAAATAAATGGGCCTGAAGCAAAGCATCACTAGGATTAAAGACGATAAACATAAACAAACAAACAAACATGGATTTGGGGGGTGTTTGTCAAGGACCGAGAAGATCTGATTGTCCTCCATGTAGTATATGTTTTGTTTAGTTTCAAGCAACATGGATGGGAGGAAGAGCAGGCTTTGATAGCAGTCAACCTTACCTTTCTAGTGCTAATCAAGCTTGTATGGGTTTTTATATCTCAAAAGGTTCATGTGAAGGGAAGAGGAAACCGGGCAACATCTCTTTGGATTGTCTTCTGAGAAATGGCAGGCAAAAGAGTGAATACAGAACCCTCATCAGCAGAGACTTGTGTTCAGGTTTCAAATTCAAATTAAGAGTCTTCAATAATCTCTTTCTACTACTCTTTCCAGCACTCTAGGAGGTAAACTTATTAAGTTTTTGTATGTTCATATCCAAGAGCACTGTAAAGTAAATTTTTAAAACATAATAATTATAGATTTAAAATTTGACATTAGTACCTTTACTCCTGTATTGCCCAACCCCAATGATGTTTTTGTATAAAATATTTAAATAATTTACTTTTGGGGGCCGGTGAGGTGGTGCTAGAGGTAAGGTGTCTGCCTTGCAAGCACTAGCAAAGGAAGTACCATATGGTCCCCCCAAGCCAGGGGCAATTTCTGAGCGCTAAGTCAGAGTAACCCTTGAGCATCAAATGGGTGTGACCTCAAAAACCAAAAAAAAAAAAATTTACTTTTTGTTATCTTAAATTTTATAGAACACAATTGGCATATTAAATCTAGTTCCCTAATTTTCATGGCAACTATTAGTCAACCTCTGTTTTTTTGACATTGATCATAGTGCATTTGCTATAAAGTGTTTTCATTTGATTCTCTTCTATATCCTAAACCAGGGGTCCTCAAACTTTTTAAACA
>PVKC010018735.1:0-14177 GCA_004027635.1 Crocidura indochinensis
AAAAGGGATTCAATAGGAATCATTAGGAATTCAGTAGAAAGTTAGGAAGGATGAAAAACCTCCTTTCATATTCTCTTAACTCTGGGATGAGTGAGCACTATTCTTCAGGGTTAAGGCCTGCATGGTGGTAAGATAAAGGGTTGGAGAAAAACAGGAGGGCTGAGAGGATTCTCTTCTGCATATTCTGGGTAGGAAATTTTCTCTGAAACCATTCTTTCTCTAAACTCCTATCTGTCCCTATAATCTTTTTTTTTTTTTTTTTTTTTTTTTTGGTTTTGGGTCACACCCGGCAGTGCTCAGGGGTTACTCCTGGCTCCATGCTCAGAAATTGCTCCTGGCAGGCACGGGGGACCATATGGGGCACCGGGATTCGAACCGATGACCTTTTGCATGAAAGGCAAACGCCTTACCTCCATGCTATCTCCCGGGCCCCTATCCCTATAATCTTATATTGAAAGGTTTCTGAATGTGTAGCAACCAAAAACCAATTTGAAACCAAATGCATAATAAATATGCTCACCTTACTTTAATTCTTAGTCTCATAAGGGGACAAAATTTTAGGATCGCTGCCCTACTGGAAGCACTGGCTTTTGACTTTTGCTAAACTTTCTAGTAAATTCTTTATCTTTTCAGTTTATTTGCATTGAGTTTTCTCTCTTTCTTGTTTACCACAGCACTGAGGGCCATGACCAGACAAATCCCTTTTGCCCTGTTTCTGCAGCAAACTCCATGTTTCTCCTGGTCCCTGTCAGAAACAAGTCAGCACATATAGGAAGGGTCAGGGAAGACTGAGCGTGTCTTCTGGACACCACAAATCTTTGTGAGATCTTAAGACTTTACAAACTGTGTAGGGAGCCACAACCTCACTGGGTCCTGCTTCCCATTAGGATAAACACATCTCTCACGAATAACCCATTCCCGGCTCCAGAAATAGCCTGCCCGCCAGAGAAAAGGCACTTTATTTGACAAGCCTTCTCAGCCATATCATTATCATATAATCTCTTTTATCCACCCCTTCCCCCAAGCTGGGAACTCAAATTGCATCTTTAAAATGTCTAAATAGCAGTTTGGCCATCTCCAGTGATGCTATCCTTGATACAGAGCTGGAAACTCAATGTCAAAATCTGGCTTCAGAGGGGCCTGGCTGGATCAGGGCTGGGGACAGGGGGTGGGGACGGGATATCATGCCTCATGGAAAATTATTTTTCTCTGATAAAGTCATCTTACCAGAGATGAAACATTCATACTGCTAGCAACTTCCAAATCAATGACCTCAATCCCACAGAGCCTTCCTGTGCACCCCTGGGTGTTACTTCTGACTCTCATTACCAGGGGGTGTTCTGGTTTCATTGGGGTAGGGGCAGCACAGATCTGCAAGGAGGGTGGGGTAGATGCCCAAGGGGCTCCTGGATAAAGCCGATGAGTTGCAAATGCAGCCCCAGGAATGAGGGACAATCACCCCTAACATTGCTGACTGGGTGGGGGACACCATCTCAGCCTTTCTGGGGATGCTCGGGTGTCAAGACAGGATCAGCTGGAACAAGGGAAGCTTCCAGAAGAAAGAGGAGATGGGAACCTATCATCAGAGTGAGGTATTTTGAAAACAAGTGAGCACCATTTCCCTAGGTTGGCTTCGAGCAAAATTGAGAAGCAAGCCAGAACCTGTTTCCAGAGTCATCCCCCTCTCCTAGATGGACTGTCACTCTTTGCTCCCCCCGATTGATCTGAGTGACAGACTCCAGGATCAGGTGCAGAGGAAGGACAGGGAGGGACAAGGGCTCTCAAGCCCCTTCCTTTCTCCAAGTGCATTCCAAAAGCAGAGAGAAGAAATGGGCCGCCAGGCAGCACTATTCCTTTGAGTATGGCTTCTACAAGCTTCCATGCCCTCATTCACAACAAATTGACCTCCAGAAGACCACTGGTTCCAATGTACAGGGAGCATTGGTGTGGAGACAGGTGGTCGAGTAGTTTGTACATGATGATATGATCCGTCATATTTAGTCTTTTTGTCATTCAAAACCTGGAGCGCCACTGCCTACCTTGCTGTCTGCTTGATGTAAGTGGTCTCTGATCTTCCTGCCTGCCTCTTAAAACTGACCTAGGGAGCAAAAAGCAATTTCTCTCAATAGTATCCTTAAGATGCAAGATAAAGTGGTTACTTGTCACCACCTCCTGAAAGTTGCTCCGCACTCATGGGAGCTCATGAGCCATGCCAGAAGAAAAAAAAAAATCTGGAACTTTCTAGAACTCCACTAAGTTCTCAGTGTCACAGGAGCATATTGGAGCACCCTACCCCTTGATCTTCTTGGCCCCTTTCTTCTTTTCTTCCCAAGGATCTTCCACACATTTCCAACACACACATATCTATACAAATGACCATATATCCACACATTATGCAACTGTCCCTTCTGAAGCCAAGTATGTGCTTAGATAATTATATTTTATTCTAGTTTTCTGGAGAGTTTTGTTAAAGATCATTGTTACCCCACTACACTCTTGGCTGAGGAAAATTTCAATCATCAAAATGAAGGAGCAGAGAAGTAGAGATCTGTTTCTAATGAGGGTTTGGAGCAGGCGGATTTCTGTGGGCACATGCGTGTCCCAGGCGATTTACACTGGTGTGCGTGCCGCCCTGCATCGTGTCTGTGCTCCTGCAACTCTGAGCATGCAGGCACGTGTGTCGAGAGACCCAGAAGTCAGAATTCGGCAGCAGAGAGTCTGCATTTAATTGCAAATGTTGTACAAATAATCAGACTGCTCGAAAGGAAACTATGTGCCCTTGAGTTAGTGCCTGAAACGGGACCTTTCTCGTGAAACGCTTATAAAGCTGTAAACTAGAAGTCAAATTCTCTTCAAGAAAATGTCTTCTCTCATTAGGATGACATTTTTACTTCTGAGGGTGTTCCCAGCTTTTTTTTTTTTTTTTCCTGGAAAAGGAGATGAGGGGGGTGTCTGAGAGAATAGATATGGGGATTTGTAGGGTGAAGGAGTGAGACAGTGAGACCTACTGAAATTGGTCTTCAAGATGCCTTTGTTTTCAATTATCAGTGTTTCAGGCTGCAACAAATCAGCCTTCTCTGGACTCTCGAGCTCAAATGCAGCTAAAATGCTCTCAGCATGACCGCCCTCTCTGTACCTCCCAGATGGCCGCCTTCCCTCATTTGAAGATTATTTATTGCTTCTCAACCACCTTCCATGGCGCTAAATGATTCTCCATGCTCAGTGAAGAAAATAGCACAGCGGAATTTTGTGTTGTAGGGTTTTTTTTTTTTTTTCCTCCTCTGGGAGCTGCTCCTCTGCTCATCCCAGGGAGTACTTTGGCTTGGTTCATCTCTCCTCCCTAAACAGCTCAGTGTCTTTGACCAGAACAGTCAAAGGACCCTGAGGTCCTCCTCAGTTACCTATAGCTTTTCCACCCTATACTATGTACAAAAGTTTGACAAAAAACAAACTGCTTCTAGTATGGAGCTCAGTCTGAAATGCTTCCCTTCCTTTCCCAGGAGAGCCAGTAGGTGGACGCCCTCTTGGACCTTACAGACGCAAACTTAACCTAAGTGAGTGGAGGCCAGGGCCCCCCAGCTCCCCGCCCAGGTCCAAAATAAATTCACACCTCCTCATTTCTGTCCTATTAATCAACCAGAGGGAAAACAAGCCAGCCTACTTCTGGCCAGTCAGTCCAGCCACAGAATACATGTTTGCAGATATTTTTAAATTAATTTATTTCCTGTTCCTATTTCTCATTTTGCTTTCGTTACCAGAATGCAATTGTTTTGTATATCTGGGAAGAAAAACTGTACTTTCTATAGTTAGGCTTTTCTTTTTCCCTCCCAGAAACCCAAGGTTTTATTTGCAAGCTCTCTGCCTAAGCTTGGCGTAGGAACTGCTATGTGCTCTTCTCACCTCCCAGCCATCCTGGCTCTGTGCCCCTTCCTTCACTTTTATTTTTGCAGTCTAGTTCCTTCCCTTGCTGAACCTTAACCCTCACTTCCTAATCACTTTGGGCAGTGTCAGGGATCCTTGAACCCGAGGATCCCCAACCCAGTCCTAGGGATTGAGATCTGAGACCAAGGGTTTGAATCCTATTTTGCTACCCATTTGCCTTTTTCCCCCAGCTCAACCTTACCTCCCTGATCTAACGCCTCCTTCCCCTCCCAAATCTCAAAAAATCAAATTAAATCTTAAAAAAATTAATAAAAGCCTGAAGAATAGGTTCAAAATTTTGAGAACACAATGTGAAAATACCACTTCCATTAACAGATCCCAGTAACAGCATTGGTCAGAATTTAATCAAGCATCGGTCACTGTCCTACGCACTTTACCCTGATTCATTTATTTACTTCTCAGGACAAGCCTGTAAGATGGATCTAATCAGCTCCCAAATTTTGAAGGGGAAACTGAGACTGCATTTTACCTGATGTCCCCAGCAAAGGCATGGGATTTTAAGGCAGGCACTTTCTAGCAAGGACCTACCTATCCTACCTCAAGGGAAGTTTTGTCTAAGGAGACCAAAGCAGATGTTGGTTTTTTGTAGTGGCAGGAACTAGACATATGCAGGACAAGCAACCTACCTCTGAGCTCCCTTCCAGGCTCAAGTGTGCTTGGTTTCTTGACTATTTTCCAAGAGGTCAATTATTTGGTAATCTCAATTATTCAAACTTTATCAAGAATGAAAATATAAATGAAAGGGGACTTTTGAGAAACTACAGAGCAAGTCACAAGATTCAAAAGCAAAAACTCCTATAGGAAAGCCCCCCTCACCCCCCTCCAGACTTCCCACAAGATCACAGGCTTATTAACCCTTACTTTTCCTACAGTCCTAACCAGCTCTGTGGGTGGTTTCCCAGCCACAGCCTATTAGAAATAACAAATTAGAAAGAAGTTAATATCAGCCTTCCAGAGTCACAGCCAATAGAGATAATGTTTGCAATGACTTTTCAAATGAGCATGGGGGGGGGGGGAATGCTTATAGTATAATTATTACCAAATAAGCAGGATGCAAAATTATACCTACTGTATGGTTCAACATCTACAACACACAAACAAAACTCAAAATAATGCCAAAAGATAACACCGATAAATATATTCCAAAAGACTGGTTTCTCTGGATGTTTGGATGTTGTTATGGGTGATGGGGTGATGGTGCTTATTTTCTCGATTTTTCTATAATGGATAAAAAATTCCTTTTCTAATAAAAATGTTCAGTAAACTTCAAATAAGAAAACAAAGAGGAAGGGAGAGAGATAGGAAAGGGGAAAGAGGATGAGGACGAAGAAGGGAAGAAGAAAGGCCACCCAAGTCAGAGACAAGACATGCATTCCATAATGAGGGAACCATAAAGCAGCTATTTAAATTCACCTCCAGATATTCCAAATGCCAGACCCTTCTGGGACCACTTTCTGGAAGACCAAATTGCTCACTTCAGTCAATTTCCTTGACTGCATCACCATATACTCAACTGGCAGTTAGAATAATAATTACTATTAATTAAACATTGGCTTCTTTCCAAGCTAGCCTTTTGCTTACTCAGTCACTAGATGCCTGTGAGGGAAAGATGTTGTACTGTGAAGTTGCCTGTGAAAAATAAAAGCTTGACCAATGATTCTCTTTAAAGCACTGTTTTATTTTTTCCCCCTTGTATTGCTGTTCTCTTTGTTGTGATCAATAAATGTGACTCACACACTTTAGTTGTGCTCTTGGGGATGATGGCACAATGAGTTGTGATTATGGGAATCGTACCTGAGGAATCCCTCAGTGATATAGGATGGTGCTAGGAATTAAACTCATTGTCTCGTGCATGAAAGAAGGGTATCTGCCATTGAACCATATCTTCAGGTCCCCTAAGGTGAAAGTTTGATTCTATTCATGATCTCTATTTATAAATGTCAGGAAAATAAAGAAACTGAAAGCAGACATAGTCCCATTTAAATGTTTGAGATGAGACTAGAGATGAGGCTCAAGAACAGACCGTTTGCCTTGTTGTACACCTAGCACTGCAAAATAAAATACAATAAAATAAACATATATACTTGATGAGAGCCCGTTGTTATCTAAAGAGTGAGATTTATGTGTGAGAAACATTTGGCACACCTCAAAGTGTGTGGGGACTCAAACTTCAAACCCACTTGCCCAGATCAATGAAATGATCCAGGATCAGCAATAGCAATCTCAATTGGGGGAAGGGTTGATCTTTCTGTTTGGTCACTTAAAGAGGTAAATTTCCAGAAGGTGCTAACTTTTATTTTCTGAAAATAAAAAAGAGCAGTGATGAACTGGGACCTCTGTGCTAGGGGGAGCATATAGGAGAGTTGTATGTTGGTTTTGAGAGAATTTCCCCAGTCTTACCCTCTGCAGAAGGGAAAACGAAGCAGCAAGATTGGAGAAGTTCAGTCCTTCCCTGTTGAAAAAGAGGTCCAAACTTTGGTTATGGGGAAACCCAAGCATTGCCTTCTCCATGGAGGACTTCTTACAAAGGGAGCTCTCAACACAAAAAACTTCCTAAAAAAAAGAGAGAGAAGTGGATGGGAGAGAGTAGTGGGAAGCAGTAAGACTGGCAGGCCCCCAACTCTATGACCCTATATTGGGTGACAATACCCAGGGTGTCCTCTAATATAGACCTTATATCCAGTACTATGAAACTATTAGGGGATATTTGTATTCAGTTAGGTAACATTTCTTCCTGAGGAGGGAAATGGAGGAGACAGATTTTAATGAAGATTGCATTGGGCATGTGGCTGAGGACAGGAGATTTGGAATATTTTCCTTCGAGGCAAGTTAATGTGAAATAAACTTGTTTCCTTTACAACATAACATTTGCATATGCCCTGACCCCTACCAGAAGTGATTCTTGAGTACAAAGTCAGGAGTACACCCGGAGCATAGCAGGGTAAGGCCTTTAATCAAACAAGCAAGAAAACATTTGGCTCTTAAAAATGCCTGAACATTCTCTTATTTCTAGCCATTTTTTTATTTGACAACAAAATAAGGAAATTAATTGGGTCCAAGAGAGAGAAATTTTTATTTTCTTTGAGTCACAATGTAAATGCATGGTCCACTCTCTGACATTTTCTTTTTAGCTTCTCTTTTAGAGTAAAATCAATCTCCTAATTTCTTTATTTGTTGTTATTTGGGGAGAGGAGTCACATCTGGCAGTTTCAGAGGTTACTCCCAGCTCTGTACTCAGGAATTATACTTTGCTGGAGGACCATGTAGTATAAGGTATAGAACCAGAGTCAGCCACATGCAAAGCAAGCAAGCACTTCAAGACCTGTACTATCCTAGCTCTTAGCATACTTCTTAGGATATTTAAGATACTTCATATCTCATTCCCTGGGACAATGAAACCAACCACCTTACTACAGGAAATGAGACTTGGTTTCTCTTCAAAGTCTTCACTTTGAGCCAGAGAGATAGTATAGCAGTTAAGTTGCTTGCTTTGCACTTTGCAAACCTCAGTTTGATCCCTGGAACAACATATAGTCTCCAAAGCCCCTCTGTGCTCAAAGGTAAGTCCTGAACACAGAGCCAAAAGTAAGCCCTGAGTACTTACCAAGTATAATAAAAAAATCAAAGATTGCACACTGTTGTTGCCATGCATCAGAGAAAACACCATGCTCCTTCAGATCAATTTTTACAAATTTCTGGGGAAGAAATTAACCAGGTCCTTTCCATGTATGCCCCTTCTCCTGGGATGATTTGATATAAGGTGGTCTTAAAAACAGCAACCATATAAAAACCTACCCAAAAGAGCCTCAACTCTAGCCCAAACCTAAACAACAGCTAACTCAAATCCCAATCTTCTCACTGAATTACTAAAGGAACTAAATCAAGTCTCCTCCCCCACAAAAAAAATTCCAATGCATTATTATGAATCAATATCAAATGTATATGCTTTTAGCATTACTAAAACATAACAGAACTTTTATGACAGAACGTTCTCCAACTCAAAGAAGTTTCAGTTCTTGGCCACGGGTGTGGTGTGGATGAGAAGAAAGGGAGCAGGGTAGAAAGCATTATCTCTAGTAAAAAAAAAAAATGAGTCAGTGACCCATACTCATAGGTGAGTCTTTCCCAGTGGAGTTCTCCAGCTAGTACCTGAGACTCTTGTTTATGAAACTCAGAAAACTGAGCTACCTTGATCCCAAAGAAAGTGACTTCATAGGTCAGAGACCCCAGAAATTCTCTTTTGACAAAGAAAAACACTGTAAAGAGGCAGAATTCCTTGTTTCGTATGCTTTGGGAAATGAATGAACTTTCTTTGGGTCATAGATGACTACTGTGTTAGGAAGATGTCCCTGAAGAGGAAATGTGACTATGGCATGTTTACTATTACAGGGAAAGTTTTTTAGGAATCTAACAACCCACTAGTTCCATTTAGTGAGACCCACAATACACAGACGAACACCAAGCTATTGGGTGACTGATGGGTATACCTGGGAGCACCCACCTACAAGGTAAAGGTAGACTTTTATCATTTTATGTTCCAACCAAATGTTTTTTCTTATTCTGAACCCACTTGATTATCCCATATTCTCTTAAATAAAAATTGTTCCCTTCCTGAAAACTCTAGCTATTTGCTTCTCCAGGAAAAAGAAAACATTTCTACTGCTAATTATGGTTCTTAAGACCTATAAGCAATTTGGGAAAAAATGTTCTGTCTGATTTTTTCTGACTTTTTGGTCCTTCCAATAGTACTAGAAATATTTTTAGAATGAACAAATGAATAAACTTAGATTGCTGCCTCTCTCGTAAAAGCTCTTAGTCTCCATGAGCGAACTGAAGAGGTGCCTTAAGCCCTCTAAAATTGCATAAACATCTGTAAAGACGGATGCTGCACATTTCAAAGTCACACACTGAAGTTTTAAAAACAGACTTCCAGGTTTGGCTTCTCTCCACACCTCATTAATGGTAATAACATTAATAAAAATTTCACCCCCAGACCTTTCTAGGACAAAACTCTGCTCCCGTGTTTACTGCATTACAAGCGAAGAGACCAAGACACAAAGAGAAAGAGGTCACTGAAGCCATAGTGGAACCCAAACCAGGGATCTCTCCTCTAAAGAAGCAACTAAGACTATCTTGGTATAGTAGGAGCATCTAGTTAAAGTTCCCCAAAGTAATAGGTAATGATAGATACATACATACATACATACATACATACATACATACATACATACATACATAATAGACAGACAGACATATAACATGTGCATATAATAAGAGATGGGTAGATACTGGACAGATAAATGTAAGGGTAGCTAGGTTAATGGCTGAGGAGAGAAGGGAACTCAACTGTAGCTTCTTCAAGATGTGTACCATCCAAATTTGTAGACTAAATCTAAAAGATACATCCTGACTTGGAAACCAGTACATTCAAACAAGACAACTAATAAGGGTTGAATTGTGCTCTCCCTGCTTCAAAGTCATAATCATCTATGAAATTCTCATCTTTAATCCCTCAGGATGTGCCAGTACTGACAGTATTGATTGGAAACAAGTTGTTGTGGTTGTGATTATTATGATGAGGCCAAATCAGGCTATGGTGAGCTTCTCAACCAATATGTCTAGGATTCTTTTTCAAAAGAGGAAATTTGGACCCAGTTGTCTATACCCATGATATAGGCATGTGGAGAGAAGATAGAGCTGCCTAGGTCAAGAGACAGGAAAATTATTAGTAAATCCCCAAAAGCCAAGAAAGCAGTAGGGAACAGCTGATTCAGCCTCAGAGTCCACAGAAGTAACTTACCACACCCACATGGAATGAGGGCCTCCAGCCTCCAGATTTTCGAAGTACTGTAGGCTACCACCTCAACTGAGGCCCTTTGTTTCTATGGTCCCAGGAAATTAATGTTCTCTTTCTCCAAAAGAAGAGTAAGGATGAGCAATAACATAAACATCCAAACTCAAATTCTTGCACAAGTCCCTAATCATAACCTTTAAATCCTTTGCTCCCACTGCAAAACACAAACCAGTGAACCTCTGAGTCTTGGCAGGGCAGAAAGCAAAGCTATTCTAAATTGGCTGGACTTTACACAGCACGATAATTAGATTATCATCAAATTCTTAAAAGATATAGCAGCCTCCCACACTAATAAAAGGGGAAATCTTACATATAAAAATGAGCTCTTATCTGCGAGGGATAAGAACTCATACATGTTTACAATACAGGGATATCTCCCACCTTGAAAATATGTCATGCGGACCCAACTTAGACCTCAGGTGATTAGACACCATCCGTCCAACCTTGAACCCTGGATCCCAGACACAGAAACAACAAAGTTCTTCACAACAGCTACGGGAAACAAATTCCATCCGGGACATCCTTAATACTGCTGGGCCACCAAGAAGTGCCAGTTCTAATATGATATCCTGACAACAAGAAAAATGGGAACAACTTGACCTAAGAGCAGGTTATTCTACCTCACCAGCTAACGATAAGACAAAATCAGAAGGCTTGTCACCCTTTGGTCAGTCCAAAAGCCAAGATCGAGATTTACAGATGACTGGCTGCTAGAACCATGACTAGTCTATATTTACCTTGGGACCAATAAAAAAGTCCTAGTCTAGGGTTTGAATTATGACCTGCACAACAACCATGATCCCCAGTTTCAAAGGTCTGGCTGAGACAACTGCAATGGAATGGGGCTTCTGGAAGCACAATGAAAGTTGCTAACCTAGGTTCCATCCTAGGATCAGTGCAAAGACCAAGACCACCAACCACAGAAGATGGATTAAAATGACACTGAGGGTACAGAACCTCTAGAACCACAAAGAAAGACTTCATCATAAGTTCTACTCCTGGACCTGTGCAGATACTGAGATCTCTAGATACAGAGGTCTGATTTTATCACCCAGGATGGAGCAGAAGTCTTCCAAACAGTACGATAGCACCACCGGGAGGGTAAATGAACCTGAACAGAGTCTATAGTTAATCCCATGACAATATACACCAAGGGTGGAGAAACCCCATATCTCTTAGGCCAAGTGAATTCCTTTTTGAATGACCCCAATATTTACTGTGCCAATGCAGGAGGGGAAAAAAGGTAAAAAGCACAAAACATTTTTATTTTATATATATATATATATATATATTTCATATTCATTTTTTATTTTTTTTTTACCTATCTACTTCTTGTTGATTTCTTTGGTTTGGTATGGTTATTGAAGTTGTTGTCCCCATTTATATTTATGTTTTTTCCTTCTTTTCTTCTTTCTTTATGTGCCCTGCCATGCTTATTATCTCAAGACCATGGCTTTTTTGTGGTGCTTATCATTATCGTTGGAGTGCTCACTGGATATTTGACACTTCTTTTTGTACTGTTGGGGTGTTTCACCTTCTTTTTCTCCTTCGTCTCTCAAATTGATGATGAGAGCCTCTAGAAGGATTCTGCCCATTTTCGGCGTATTAGACTTTTACCCCAGTTTATTATTTTTCTCTTCTTCAAACAAAACCACATAACTTGAACTATCTGGTCCTGCCTTCCAGTTAGAGGGGGAAATAAGGGAGGCACCAAGACCAAATAGGTGCAAGACTACTAAGTAATAAACTAGGTACAGAGAGGACTACATATTCTAGCAGCTCCGGGGGTGAGGGAGGAGATATGGGAGGTAGGACGAAAACGGAGGTGAAGGGAGGACAAATCAGTGATGGGAATTCCCCCCTGATTTTATGTAAATATGTACCTAAAATATTATTGTCAACAATATGTAAGCCACTATCATCAAAATAAAAATTATATTAAAATATTCAAAAGAAAAAATGTAGTACTTTAAATATCTGTCTAATTTGTATTAAGTTCTTAAAGTGATTTTTTCCTAATATAAATAAATTATTTTCTTAGTGTATTTGAATAAACAAAGATATATCAGCCTCCTTTTGTTTGCTTTTGTATTGTTGATTTTAGGCAGTATCCCAGTGGTGTTCAGGGGGCCAGGGACCAGTCCTGGTAATACTTGCATAATCAAGCTAGAAATTCAATGCTAAAGCCCCAGAATGCTGTGATGCTCAAGCCCTGTGCTACCAGGGACCACCAGGTCTCCCCAGTGCTGCCCAGGGCTCCAAAACTACTCTCAGCAATGCTCGGGTGGTGTGATACTGGGGTCAGATGTGCAATCCTTGGGCTACTTCACCAGACCCTCAAATTCTTAATTCAAACAACTGAATCATGCTAACAGACAAGAAGGAACAGGAAAGCAAATGAAAGATACAACCACCAATAGATATACAATTAAATAATATTCAGCTCTGAAAAAAGATGAAATTTTGAAGTTTTCTGCAACTTTGATGAAATTGTTGGGCTAACTTAATTGCATCAGAAAGTAAAAGACAGGTGCTATATAATTGCATTAGAAGCATACAAAATACAGGGGTTAAGGCACTTGCCAGTTTGATTACTGTCACCACATATGGTCTTCTAAGCACTTCCAGGCATGATCTGGAAGCACAGAAACAATAGTATGCCCTGAGCATTTCCAGATTTGATGAAAGAAAAAAAGGAAATAAAAGGAAGACAAAGGGAAAAAAGAAAAGGAAAGAAAAGAAAAGAAAGAAAAAGAGAAAGGAAAGAAAGAAAGAAAAAGGAGGGACCAGAGAGACATAGTGGGTAGGGTACTTGCCTTGCATGAAACCAACCCAGGTTTTTTTCCCAACCCAGGTTTAGTCTGAGACATGATCAATAGAACTAGGAACTAAGGGAAATAGGGGTGGGGGAAAGAGATCTGGGCAAATGGTGGAGGTATTTTAAAATGCTGTTGGAGGGACTGATAGTTCTGCAACTATGAAACAATGACTTTAATAGTATTGTAAACTATGATGCCTCAATTTAAAAAAATTAAGGAGACAGAAAGCTACAACTAGTATAGGGAATTATTTCACATTTGAAATCTTGGGTGTAATCACCAAGGCCACATGCTACTCCCAACTCCATTCCTATCTGTAAAAGGGAAGAAGATGTTTGGACAAATCATGACCAAAACAAGGCTAGAAAGATTGTTCAAGTGGTAGAGTATATGCTTAGCATGTACAAAGCCTGGGGCTTCATTCCTAGTACTGCATGCCCTCTCAGCACCACCTTGTATAGATGGCTCCCCAACTCTGCTGGGTGTGGTCCCTCTAAAGAAGAAAAAGATGATGAGAAGGAATAAATTTAAATGTGCAGTTGTTTGAAATTCAGGCTTTGCCCAAGTGAAGAGGAACCTGAAACTCAAGTTTCCAGATCACATCTAAATTTAGAGCCAGAGTTTAAGTGGGTTTGAAGCCTGGCCAAATTGCCTATCTTTCAGCTTCAATTCTCTTGATATAGTTGAAGCCACAAACATGACATTTCTAAGTAGAGGAACCAAAAGTTAAAGTTATCTGGGCTGGGTCCCTTAATTATCATTATGTCCTGAGTATTGAGGGCAGAAGCCTCCCCATGGTAGGTGAAAGACCCCATCTTCTGGACTTATTATAGATTTTCCCTTCTTTTGTCACAGCTTTCCCTGAAGGCTATGTGCCACTGAGCTACATTTAGGACAGTTGCCATTAGGATCAGTACCATAACATAACCTGACCTGGTCTCGTGAGACTTAGTTCAAATAAAAATCGCATACAAGTACCAAGCAAACAAGCTCATACAGCAAATGAAGTTGCCAAAGAGGCCAGCACAGATCCAGAAACAAAACTAGCTAACACACTGACACTATACATTGTCTTCACAAAATCTTGTGGATTTTGCCCATATAATGCTGAACTCTGAGCAATCAAGGACAAACTCATAGTAGGATTCAGCTCCCTGTGGTGTTCTAGTCTCAGTTCAAATCAAACTGATGGTAGGATGACTTGTCTTCCATGAGTCTAAGCAAGCCAACAAAACTGAAATGTGGCATGAAGTGTGTGGTGTGAATTTGGCACAGGGAGCTGGAAGAAGATTGTTCAGGTATTTCAAAGGGTGATAGTATATGGTACATGGGTCTAATGATGGAATATTTTACCAGGACTTTTCTATCCCTATAAGTAATTTCTTTACATAAGTCTGGAGGAGTGTATAGGAGGTAGAGTCCACTAGAAACTCACATAGGACAACTGAGCCTCCAGCTTCCTGCCGGAATGCTCCAAGCTTTCAAGGGAAACAAAGAGCTATTAAAAGAAAGATAAATAGAAGCAAATTGATTAAATTTAAAAAGGGGCCTAAGGCCCATGG
>PVKC010018736.1:0-19448 GCA_004027635.1 Crocidura indochinensis
GGGGGGGTCACACCCGGCAGTGCTCAGGGGTTACTCCTGGCTCCATGCTCAGAAATTGCTCCTGGCAGGCACTGGGGACCATATGGGGCACCGGGATTCAAACCGATGACCTTTTGCATGAAAGGCAAACGCCTTACCTCCATGCTATCTCCTGGGCCCCGCGTTCCATATTTTTATGCCCTTCATTCATTGTCACTATGTACCGTAAATAATTCTGTGTAATGAACTTCATTCACAATAAAAATTAAAAAAAAAAAGAAAGTGAAGATGTGTTGTTCTATATACCTTATGGTTTCAGGCCTGATATCAAGGCTTTAATCCATTTGGATTTGATCTTTGTGCATAGTGTTAGATAGGGGTCTGAGTTTACTTTTGCAGTCAGTTGTGCCAACACTACTTGTTGAAGAGGTTTTTATTCTAAATTCTATTCTAAAATTCTAAATTACAAAATTCTAATATTCTAAATTCTATTCTAAAATTCTAAATTTCTACAATTCTAAATTCTAATATTCTAAATTCTATTCTAAAATTCTAAATTTCTAAAATTCTAAATTCTATTCTAAAATATAAAAGTGATAATGATTATGATGAAAATGAAGAAGACCACTTCTGGTCTTCTTGATTAAAAAAAAAACTTGTTTTAGTAATGCCAGACTATACTGATTACTTTTTTAGTCTTCCTATAATCTTTGATAGCTCTTTTATACCTTTGATATTTATTTTATATGCCATTTTTCCAGTTTTCCATCAGAAGCATAAAACTAATTTCCTCAAAAACACTGCATTATCTCTAGTGTATGATTATCAGAAACAACTTCTAATCTACAGGTCAATCTCTCTCTCTTTCTCTCTCTCTCTCTCTTTGGTTTTTGGGCCACTTTCAGCAGGCTGAGTATTTTACTCCTGGATCTGCATTCAGGGATCATCCCTGCCAAGCTCTGTGGTCCAGATATAGTGCCAAAGATAGGGTATGGGCAGAACATGTGCAAAGCAAGTGCCTACCTGCTATGCTATTGCTCTGATCCCACCAGACAAATATCTTAGCTAGTGAATTGCTTCATTTATCTGACTAATACTTTCTTCTTACATTCTTAATAAAGCTTCTTTTTAATATTGTACAAATATTATAAGGAAAGGATGGTAAGTAAAGAGAAAAATAAACCATGAATTATTTAAAAAAAACACTAGTCTATAAGTTGAAAGAAATTAAAAATGTAAAGTATAATGACAGTATGAAAGGATTGATTGAATTCGAATTTTTTTTTTTGGTTTTTTTTTTTTGGGTCACACCCGGCAGTGCTCAGGGGTTACTCCTGGCTCCATGCTCAGAAATTGTTCCTGGCAGGCACGGGGGACCATATGGGGCACGGGGATTCGAACCGATGACCTTTTGCATGAAAGGCAAACGCCTTACCTCCATGCTATCTCCCGGGCCCCAAATTCGAATTTTTTATAGTTTTGGTTTCTACAAGTCATCCAGAAATAAAATGTCATTTTTATAATGGAAAATTGCATGTATGAAAAATCTATTGTATAAAAAATGCTTAGAACTGCTGTGAACTATATTATCATAATTTTGATAAAAGTCCCTAAGCAAAAGTCTAAGTGAATCTTATATATTCACTGTGATCAATCGGATGCACGAAATGGACAAATATGAAATATGGATTATGAAATATGAAATAAAAATGAAAAATAAATGAGACCACACAGAATTACATGGTGTGACCGTTGGTGAGGAAGGGTCCAGAGAGAGCTTTTATTATTTGAGTGGGCCTTAAATAGCCAGATTCTTGGGGCATAGCCAGGGAGAAAAAAAAGGGAATTGAACCAATGAGATCAGAGCTAGAATTAGCATATGAAGTGACCTTACTGCAGGTTGGGAGAAACCAGATACCTTCAAGATAGTGTGAGGAGAGAGAGAGATCACAAAAGGGAGCTCAGCAGGTGATTTTTGGCGGGTTTCTGGGAACTGTGTTTTCTTTGTCTGAGGAAAAAGGCCTGATTTCTTAAAGATAAAGAGTGAGATATCACAGCCACATATGAAATTATAGCCAAACAATCCACACAAAGAGGTTAACTGATTTAGACTACTCTGAGCAGGCCTTTTTGACAAATTAATTCCTGATTTCAGGAATGCACTACACCTAAGAAGGCTAAGGAGCACTTCTGGTGTGAGCCCTTCCTGAGTGGGGTGTAACATAAAACCTTAAAGTAGTTCTGGGTGAGAGACAAATAAAGCTAAATGTATATCCTGACTCTTCTTCACAGTTAAAACTAAGGCATGCATATATGTTTAATGCCTCGTTAGCACAAACTTCTGCAGACATCTGTATATTTACAGGTGTGCTTCCAAGAGAAGTACATATCTATATCTATTTCCTGCTCAGCAGAGATTTGCATTCACTGAACATATAGTCATTCAAAGACACATCCACAAGCTCTTATGTATATTCATCCAAATGCACAGCCATGTAAACACTGCCACCCACACTCCCAGAAAATATCTACACCAGCTGAAACTATTTCTTCAGTTTTAGTGAAAGGAAGAGAACATGACTGTCCACAAAGAAGCAACACTATTGGGAAACTGTTGAGGGAATGGCATCCTCTTTGGATAAATATATAATAATCATCTTTGGTGCTAGGCCTTGTTTTAGGTTCTAACTGAGCATCATTCAAGTATACTAATAAAAGTGTTGGGAAATAAAATTGATTGGTATAAGAGTGACTTTTAACTCAAATAAAACACATCAAATTTAGCACTGCCAGTTTGGGAACTTCTTTCTGCACTAGTGATTCTTAAAGATTATAGGGGAGACCAAAGTATCTAGATGACTATAAAAATCCATAATGCGAAAAATAGACCAAAACTTAAACAAACAAAAAACAAGCAAACAAAGAAAACAACCAGATTACTTTGCCTCAGCACCAGAGCCTCTGATTTATTGGAATTTCTGAGAAGTTGGAGAATTTGTATAGTTACTAAGCACCTTTGTGGTGGTGATGATGCTGGTTCTCTGTATCATATTTAAGAAAGGAATAAGAGGGGCCCGATCGGTGGCACAAGTGGTAGGGCATTTGCCTTGCACATGCTAACCTAGGATGAACCACAGTTCGAAACCCCATTGTCCCATATGGCCCCCCAAGCCAGAGCTATTTCTGAGCAACATAGCTAGGAGAAGGCCCTGAGCATCACCATGTGTGTCCCAAAAACCAAAAACCGAAAAAAAAAGGAATGAGAGATAGAGTACTAGTGAGGGGGGAAAGGGAGAGAGGTGGGAGGGATAGAAGGACAGAGAGAAGGAGGGAGAGACAGAAGAAGGAAGGGAGGGAAAGAAGAAAGGAGGGAGGGAAGGTATTCAACAGACTGAGTACATTGGTTGTAATTTAAAAACTTTAAAAAAATCAAAATGAAACTATTGATTCAATGAATAAAGACTTCATGAGATTCTTCTAATGAATGAAGTTGTAATATTATTTGTCACATGTAACTTTTAAAGTTTTCTATTGAATCTAAATCACTACTCTCAACCATCCAAAATCATGATAAAAAATGCATATATAATGTACGGGTTGAGGTCTATCTATAACTTCAGTGATAGAAGTGGATAGCACTACTCTTTAAACACTCCTGAGCATTAGAAATATGTGATATAGATGAAACATAATTATGTACTGAGAGGAAAGAAAGCAGAGACTCATAGTAATTTAATGATATTTTGCAAAGTACCACAGGCTTTAATAACACATCTTTCTTTTAATACCAGTATGTACTAAAACTTGTATATGTTTTGAAATCTTATTTCAATATTAATTTAATAACTGAGATTTTTGAAATCAAGCCAGGCCTATAGCACAGCGGGTAAGATGTTTGCCTTGAATGTGGTCAACCAGACACAGACCTGGGTTTGATTGCCTGCATCCCATATTGTTCCCCCCAGCCTGCTGGGATGATTTCTGAGTGCAGAGCCTGGAGTAACCTCTGAGCACTGTCGGTTGTGGCTCAAAACTCATAATATAATAATAATATTATGAAGTCATAAAACAAAATAAAAAAGAAGGGAACTTATATTTGTAGGAAATTTGTTTCCAAATATCATTCTGGTAATTCTATTTAGAAATTTGTAGCATTAGTAAACTTTACCAGTCTTTTTATCTACAGCAAAGAGTGGTTCGGAGTCCTAAAAAATTAGTAAAATCTTCAAATAGCAGTGGAATGCATTTCCTCTAAGGCAAGAAAAAGAAATATCTACTGAACAAATGCATGCCTTTTCTTCAGAGATGAATGAAAATTGTTTTTAGCTCTCAAAGTTGTAGCTATGGAGCAGCTAGTCCTCAAGGCTCGAAGTTAATGATGTGGCTGATTGCTTCTGTGCCCAGAGTCATTACAACTGATAGTGGGCAAGCTGTTTAACCTCTTTGGGCCCCAGTTTTCTCATCTGTAAAATGAGGACATTGGAATAAATGATTTCTAAAGTCCCTTCCAGGTCTAAGATTTTATGATTTAGAGCCTGACCGAAAAAGCAGTCTCTTAAGTACTACTGTGCACAGCCATGCATGACTGAAAACACTGCATAGTGTGCCAGATTGTCTTCACAAGTGGAAGTAAAGAGAGCTAGCTTAAGGCAAAACACTGGACTAATTCAAGTTTTATTTTAGCCTTCTTTAAATTTTATTCTGAGTTGACTTTTGCAACCTTTCTTTCAGACAATGAGAGTTTCACCAATCCTAGAACATCTATTTGCATGGCAAGTACTTTCTATCACTCCAGCCTCCAATGAGAGCTTGATTGTATTAACTTACTGATCTGCCATCACACTGACATCAAAAGGCACACTGGGCATTGATAAAGATGTAGGACACATGCATAGGGTTTGAACACTTCTCCAAGTTTTGAGTGTCAAGTTTGATCTGAAAAAAAGTTGCCCAAGGTGGTACAACTTTGGAATCCATGGGGAGAGCCAAGAATACCAGACACAAGAAGCCAAGAAAAAGACTGTCAACACTGCTGAGAATATGCCCAGTTTAACTGTAGACTCTAATGAATGTGAATCTTGGTCTTCACACCTGATCTTAGTCAAAAGTCTGAGAAGAACCTTAACCTTCAAACATGTTTTCTTATAATTCAGTAAGTAGACAAACATTTGTCTCAAAAAGGTTAAAATAGTACAGGCTAAATTTGTTTCTGTTTCTTTTTCTTGGGGAGAGAATTAGAGGAGTCACACCTAACTCTTTTTTAAGGTTTTACTTGTGCCTCTGTGGTCTGTGCCACTCTGTGAGTGGCATTTGGGGTTGGAGAGAACCACATATGATACAGGAGATATAACTAGGTTGGATGTTGGCTGCATGAAAGGCAAATACTTTACTCCATCTCCCAGGTTAAATTTGGTGTAAAATATAGTAATAGGGATAGAGCAAGATTTTTAAAATGTAGTTAAATAAATAGTCTTGTCAAAGGATATGAATCCATAAAGCTTTCACAATGCTCTTTCATACCCATCACTTCCTCTGAGGCTTATTTCTGAGGAAAACCTTTACAACTGGTCTAAATTTCTCAAAGGCTGCTTTCAAAAATTTTTCTAACCCTTTTCCTAAGGAGATAGTCTTGAAGAATCCTTATTCTTTCTACAATGAAAAGCATGAGTTATTGACTTCTAACTGAAATACCTAGCTCTGGAGTCTTCATTTTGGAACATCACTACTCTCCATACCTTGTTTGTTTCCTTAAATTTTCCTTCATATTCTTTCTCTTTTACCTGCCTCTTCCATGTTTTTGCTTTTGACAATCTACCCAAAATTGAGTGACTTTAGAATTGCTAAAATCTTAGCTCTCTTGCATATGTAGTGTCTAGTCTTCAGACAGGAAAAACCTGAAAAAACTTCCAGCCATTTAAAGGAAAAGGCAGAGACTGAGAAAGTATATGGAAGTAACAACCATAGTTCTAGAGTAATATGAATTGATTAAAATTCCAAGACTGGGGGCCCGGGAGATGGCATGGAGGTAAGGTGTTTGCCTTTCATGCAAAAGGTCATCGGTTCGAATCCTGGTGCCCCATATGGTCCCCCATGCCTGCCAGGAGCAATTTCTGAGCATGGAGCCAGGAGTAACCCCTGAGCACTTCCGGGTGTGACCCAAAAACCAAAAAAAAAAAATTCCAAGACTGGAATATTTTTGTGAAGAAGACTAGTGGATATACATAAAGATACATGTTGCGTGATTATTAACAAAGATAAATAATGATAAATGATGGAGAGATTTATTTTAATTTTTGAAAGAAGATTATTATTAAAACTTGGTTTCACTATGAAGGAATGATAGTAATTTGAAAAATTAACAAAACAGGAACATTTTTCTCTGCTTCACTATAAAATAATATTGCAAAGCAATTAATCATCTTGTACTAATTAGTGTCAGACATAACTAAATTTAATGTTTATGGATGCATAATATAATAATGACCACTCTGCTATTATTATTTTGTCTGTGCTGTTTGCCTTTGGAGTATTTATTCATTAACTCAAAAAGAAATTAGAGCAAAGGATAAATGAATGATTGAACTGCCATGTTTATCCATTTAGTGTTGAACAATAAATGGATATTGAACATATCAAGATTTCTATTAAGAGGAAAATATAAAAATACTACTTTATTCATTTTAAGACATTAGACATAAGCTATTCTTTATATGTACCAAGACACAACCCAGCAGCCCAGTTTTTGTTCTTTATTGTTCCCTTCATACAGACATGGCTTGGAAGAGAACCAACAACTTGATCCTTTAATTTCTATACTGACTAGAAAAAAACTCAGTTTGAATATTTTAAAATAATAACTAATTTTGCTTTACTTTATTTTCAATGTTTTTATAGTGAATATATAATTCAAGATTTTCTTATACATTTATAAATGAATGTTAAAAATTTAGATGCAGTTTTAATCACAGCCCATTCTTAATTTAGCAAAGCATAGCCTAGACAATTTTCCATGTCCTTAGATTTTCATAGACTAGAAGTTGCTGATCCACAGATAATGACTGCATGTGAAGATATAGAGGGATACAGCTAAAAAGGGAGTACCGTATATTTTATTTAGTTAATGTGAGAGTCAACTAGAACATGAAGTTTTACATCACAAATCAGGCCACACATTGTCCAAAAACCTCAAATAGTTCATGTGGAAGGATCACAGAGACTATCAATGACATCTAATGAACATCATATTAAAATATATTATGAAACTGAAAATAAAATAAGGAAGTATAAAACTTAAGCAATTTATTTTATACCTTTATACTTTCACCATGTTCCTATATCATTGTCCCTCCCTAGCTGAAGTTTTATCTGTGGATTAAAATAACTGATTAATACCATTTAGTTATGCTCATGGTTAATCATCTGTACTAAATGTGCATATTTATTTCTCTTGCTATTATTTTTTGTATTAATATACCCAGACAATACCAGATTTTTACATATCAAAGGGTACAATACAAGATAAGCTGGTGCATAAATCTCATAAGGACTTTTCTGGGAGAGGTAACAGAGAGTGTCTACAGAACTCTTACAAAGGACATACCTTCTGTGATGCTGGCATTCAGGGAAGTAAGAGTTCCATGAACTACCTATCAAGCTTCTCTCTCTAGTCTATCTAAATTATCTTTTTAACTAAGAATATATTTCATAAATGCATCTATCGCTTTTCCTATTCACACTAGTGAAAATCTTCCAACAAAAGAGAGAGAAGCTATTTCTTTGTATTTTCAATATGGGAAGAGCTTGTTAGTTACTGTGACAAACAAAATAGGATAAAATCAATATCATGTTGTTTCTGGTGTATTAAGCTTTAGAGTAGGTTGTGCATTGCTTTCTCCTGGGTAGAAGGCCTTCTCCATGGAATAGTTTGTCAGAGCAAACTATTTAATTAATTAATTTAAATAATTAATACAAGAATTCAAATTCTTTTGTATTAATTCCTCAGTTGAAGTCTACCTTAAATCAAAAGAGCATATTTAAAGTGTATAACCAGAAAAAGTGCTAATTGGGGAATATTAAGCCTCTTTACATTTATAAAACCCTTCCCATAAAATATAAAAGTACCCTGACAAGGTGCTCATGAATGGGTGCTTACTGTTCAACAGACTTCATTGCATCATAAATCTACTATTTTTGTGAGATCAAGCCATTATCATTAATCCTTTTCCTCAAAGTATTCTCGAAGGAAAAAAAAAGCAAAGTTTATTAGAAAGAGAAATGATAGATTAAAAAGTACAGGACATATGCTCATCTCCCATGAAGACTCTTCAACCTAAATGAGATGGAGAGAATCAGACCTGTTGGCATAAGGGATTAGAAACACAGTGCTCAGGGAGGGCTCACCCAACTTGAGGACTTCTATATTATTTTTATTCTGCAATGGTGTGTTCCACACAGTCTTCCAAAGACCCTAGTTGTCCACAACAATAATCTAATTAATTCATCCTATTGCTTTCAAAATAGGTATTGCTCTCAAAATACATTCTCTTCGCAGAGCTTCATGAGATATTCTTAAGAAACCATATGCATTAAATTTCTTTTCTCAAAATCATTTTTGACAACAGAGCCATGCCTAGCATAACAGTTTTGCATCTATATCTAATTCAAACCTAGCAGAGCCATAGTAAAGGATGTAGAAAGCATCATTTTCTTGATAAGGTCCAGGTCATGTAAGGGAATTATTTATTAACATTTCCACAAATTTCACTGGCAAGTAAAAATATTGTCTCACACAAGCATAATGCACATGGATTTTATGGGTTTCTATTTGTTCCTGGCAAAAGAAAACCTTATGTGGGTTCAGTTACACCCTCCATTTGTAAACTAATAAATTGAGTAAAGACAAAAAAATATTTGAATTAGACCTTAAAACTTAGACTTTTGGATTTACTCACCTTTTTGGTAATGAGAATGTGCTTTTAACATCTTTGGCACCTGAACAATTTATTAGATATAATTAAATGATAACATCTAGTGAAAGAAGATATAAGTGATATATAAAATTTCTAGATAGTGCTTAAAAAAGGTAAGTATTATTTTGCCCTCTAGTTCAGCTGTTCAATTAATCAAATGGCAAATAATTCAGAAAACAAAATTTTCAATTAGAAAAAACAGAATAAGGGACTGGGCGGTGGCGCTGGAGGTAAGGTTCCTGCCTTGCCTGCGCTAACCTAGGATGGACCGTGGTTCGATGCCCCGGTTCCTCATATGGTCCCCCGGGCCTGCCAGGAGCGACTTCTTAGCAAATAGCAAGGAGTAACCCCTGAGCGTCACCGGGTGTGCCCCCCCCCCAAAAAAAGGCAGAATAAAACGTGGGCTGAGGTGGGAGTAAATGGAGTAAAGCATTCTGACATCTCACCCCATCTCAATCATATTAGTAATATGGTAAACGAATCAAGTGCATCATGGAATGGGATGAGAAGTGACAATTCTCCAGTAACTAAAAGAATAGTCCTTGAAATTATCCAAGTCAATTACGTTTTCTCAAGAGGAATTCTATTTGTATCTATTTTATGCACTAATGAACAGGACATCAAGTGAGAAAAATATGTGCAATCCTAAGAAATGTATATCCTTATATCATGTTTTTCTATTTTTTATTTACTTTAAATGTTCTTTTACATTTATAAAAATGCATAGTTTTTGTTAGTTTGTTGTTTAATATTTACTTCTTGTATGTGATTCCATTACTGTGACTAAAATTTTCTTGGGTAAATGATTAAAATACAGTTGAAATTTATTTGTAGAAAGAAATAAGAGATGTTAGATTCATTCCTAAAACTTTTTTAAATTAAGCTCAAATTCTGAGACAAATAATTAACTGGCTCTTCTGAAGTTTCTCTGGTTTGGGAATGAAAAACTTTTCTTAAGCAAATTTAGAAAAGATTTCTCTCTCTTATCTCTGTCTTTCTACTTCCACACTATTGTTAGTGTAAAATTGCATTGTAAACATAGAAGTACATTTGTGATATGAAAAATACAAAGAATAGACATTATGATATTAAAAAATAGCAATGCCTCATAACAAAGTACGTTGTACAGACAAAAACAGATATTGGTATTTCTAGACCTGACTGTTAATTGAAATTAATTTTTGGTAACATAGCAAAAAGGTATCCCTGTCCAAACAAGTGGAAGCAGACATAAGCAAATGGGATTTCATGAAACTGAGAAGTTTCTGCACTTCAAAGAAAATAGTGACTAGGGTAAAAAGTTCACCCACAAGGGGACCGGGCGGTGGCGCTGGAGATAAGGTGCCTGCGCTAACCTAGGATGGACCAGGGTTCGATCCCCCGGTTCCCCATCCATATGGTCCCCAGTGCCTGCCAGGAGCGACTTCTGAGCGAATAGCCAGGAGTAACCCCTGAGCGTCACCGAGTGTGGCCCAAAAAACCAAAAAAAATAAAAATAAAAAAAAATAAGTTCACCCACAAAATCGGAGATACTATTCATCCAATACCCATAAGATAAGGAACTGACATCTAAGATATACAAAGTACTGACAGAATTTAACAAGTAAAAAAACATTTAGTCCCATCAAAAGAAAAAAAATGAGGAGAGAAAATGAACAGACATTTCCTCAAAAAATAAACACAGCCAAAAGGGACATGAAAAAATTTTCCACATTACTAATCATCAAAGAGATGCAAATCAAAATAACAATGATGTACTATCTCATGCCATAGAGACTGGCACATATCACAAAGAACAAGAACAATCAGTGCTGGAAGGGATGTAGGGAGAAAGGAACTCTCGTTCATTGCTGGTGGGAATACCATCTAATTCAGCCTTATGGTGAACAATCTGGAAATTCCTAAAAGAGCTAGGCATTGAGCTCCCATATGATCTAGCAATACCATTCCTAGGGTTGTACCCCAGGATTACAAAAATGCAGTGCAATAATACCCTCTGCACTGCTATGTTCATAGCAGTGCTATTTACAATGGTCAAAATCTGGAAACAAACCATGTGCTCAACAACAGATGAATGGCCAAAGAAACTGTGGTACATCTACACAATAGAATATTACATACCTGTTAGAAAAAAATGAAATCACAAAATTTGCCTATACATAGATGGTAATGGAGACAATTATGTGTGTGAAATAAGTTAGAGGGAGAGAGATAAACAGATAAACAGAGAGTATATATATACATATATATATATATATAGAGAGAGAGAGAGAGAGAGAGAGTGCATATACAGAATACTCTCACTCATCTGTGGGATTTAAGAAAAATAATAGACAGTATAGTAATAATACCCAAAGACAATAGAGATGAGGGCCTGGAGGACAAGTCCATAATAAAGTTTACCACAAAGAGCTTTAAGCAAATAGAGAAATAACTACATTGACAACTACCATGACAACAATAGTTAAAGAAATATAATTCCTGTCTTGAAGTCAGGTAGTGGATGGGTAAAGAGTGAAATGGGGGACATTGCTAGTGGAAAAATTGCACTGGTGAAGGGGAGTGAGCATTTTATGACTGAAACCCAATTATAAACAAATTTGTAACCATAGTGTTTACATTAAAATTATTTCATCAAAAAGAATTCCACTGAAAAAGCAAACCATGTAAAAAAAATAAACCTGGAAGCATATCAAAAAAAATTTAAGAGGCCAAGAAGAAATTAGTTGCAATTTTGGCTGGCAATAGTTGTAGAAATACATGAGTTGTTAATTCAGAGGGTATCCATGATTTTCTGATTCCTGATAAAATGGATTAAGGGTACTTCACTCCAACTTAAATCCCTATTGCTAGGTTAAAGCACCCATAAAATTGTATAATACAAACCATGACCTTCTGCACACATATTTTAAAACTCATTTTAAGTTTGGAGGATCCCAGAGAATTCAAACTGTGCCAAGAGAATCTAATTATATTATAAATTATAATACAAATTATAACTGTATTATGTTAAACAACCTCATGGAAGGTGATGAGGGAAATGGGCAGCCCTAAGTAATTTGGAAATAAATCGAATGTGTAAGACTCAAAGAAAAAGGAAATGTACAAAAGTTCTACACTCTGGTTCATAAAATTGTCTTCCATAGAGGGTATTGAAAAACTAAGCAATAAATAAATTGATGCCTGGTGATTAGAATAAGTTCAAACCGTAAAGTGAGAATTCATAGCAAAACAAGTTGAGTAAGCCATAATAAATGGGAACAGATCATTATAGATAGAAATATTTATATATTTGTACATGTGTGGATTGGAAAATATGCATGCATTTCTTTGCATTTTCAGTTAAAATGTATAAATGAAACATCATTGCTGCAGTAATTAAGCACAACTAAATTTAAGATATGTTCTTTAATAAAAGGAATCTGATTTTCTTGGAGAATTCATTAATTTGAGGACTGAAAAAATATGCAAGATGAGTTTGGATCATCATATAAAAATAGAAAGTAAAAAGTACTCACGTAAAAAAAAAAGTAAAAAGTATATACACGTGAAATTGACACAGGAAACAACTGAAGGGCTACTGTGGTCAACACTGAAACTCAAATAGAAATATTTCAATGATTTTTCCAAAATATAAAACATATATCCATTATCCCATAATGGTATAAATAAGTGAATAAGTTAATAAATGAAAGGGCAGAGACAAATGTTTGGAGCAAATAATCTATATTTTGTAACTTATTTCTCCCAATAGGGTAATATGACTCAATAATCCTTGAGTGTAGGATCAAAATAAATGACTTATTTCTTTTTTTTTTTTTTTTTTGGTTTTTGGGCCACACCCAGTGACGCTCAGGGTTACTCCTGGCTATGCGCTCAGAAGTCGCTCCTGGCAGGCACGGGGGACCATATGGGAACCGGGGGATCGAACCGTGGTCCGTCCTAGGCTAGCGCAGGCAAGGCAGCAGGTACCTTACCTCCTGTGCCACCTCCCGGCTCCCGAAATGACTTATTTCTAAAGAGCACATCCGTATAAAATGAAATAAAATAAAATACAGAGCAATCAGACATCACTACTTTAGTAAGGATGTATAACATACTTTAAAATTATAAATATGGGTAATATAAATCCTTGATACCATATGACAAAATGACTATTGTCACAATTTTTCCTCCAATCTCAAACCCTCAATCAAATTATTTTTAAAAGTATCAAACAATTCCAATAAAGTGATACCCTAAAATATCTAAGTTCAACATTTCTTACTACTTTTCAGGTTTTCAAAAGTAGGAAAAGTTCTGAGAAGCTGCCATGACTGAGAGAATTGTGCTATAAAAGGATAGATATGATTATCATATTGGACAGATCTTATAAAAGAAAGAGAACAATAGGTAAAAACAAAATAATGAATAAATCATGGGCTTTAGGTAATAATGACAAGATAAAAATGGTTTATTAACAAATAGATATATACAGGGGCCGGGCGGTGGCGCTGGAGGTAAGGCGCCTGCCTTGCCTTGTGCTAACCTAGGACAGACCACGGTTCGATCCCCCAGTTCTCCATATGGTCCCCCGTGCCTGCCAGGAGCAACTTCTGAGCGAATAGCCAGGAGTAAACTCTGAGTGTCACCAGGTGTGGCCCAAAAAACCAAACAAACAAACAAACAAAAAACAAATATATATATATATATATATATATATATATATCAGAAAGACGATAACCATATGCCGAACAGCATGTGAAATTTAAAGAAAGATTAAAAGGGTAGTATGTAGATTGCTTTTACTAAGTGCTCTTTGTTTGTTTGCTCTACAAGCAAACCTTTATGTTTAGAACCAGAGAAATAAGGTGAAGGTATATGCCTTGCATATGGACAACTTTAGCTTATTCCCTAACTACTCAAACACTGCCAGGTGTGCCTTTGAAGGCCTGGGTAATACCCTGAAATTTAGGGTTTATACAATACCATGTCCTTTAGACCTCACCATGAACTTCTTGCCAGGGAAACTAAGAACCTCAAGAGTGGACCTGACACCTCCTGGGTACTGATTAGTAGTCTGCCCCACACAAAGAGTTCATTAAAAATATTAGGATAGGGGCCGGCAAGGTGGCGCTAGAGGTAAGGTGTCTGCCTTGTAAGCGCTAGCCAAGGATCAGGACTGCGGTTCGATCACCCGGCGTCCCATATGGTCTCCCCAAGCCAGGGGTAATTTCTGAGTGCTTAGCCAGGAGTAACCCCTGAGCCTCAAACAGGTGTGGCCCGAAAAAACAAAAACAAAAAAAAATAGGATAAAGATTGGAGGATAAAAAGATTCCAGGTAATAGTGAGTTCATCATGATGTTGTCATGATTTTCTTCTATTATTTTATTTATCCCCTAATTTTTCTGTGACCCTCAGAGCTCAAAAATAATTTGAAGGAATCAGAGAGATAATATAAAGATAAAAGTGATTTCTGTACATGAGAACCAATACTAGTTAGACCCCTGACACTATATACCTTTTAGCTCTCTGGGAGAGACCCTTCCTTGAGCACAGTACCAAGAAGTAACCTTGATAGGGCATTGGTGGTGGGAAAGTTGCACTGGTGAAGAGAGGTGTACTTTATTTTTCTGACTGAAATCCAACTACAAAAACATGTTTGTTATCATGGCACTTAAAAAGCGATTTAATTTTAAAAAAGAGAGAGAGAGAGAAGAAGTGATCCTAAGTATTGTAGGGTTTAAGTCAACAAAGAAAAACAAAGCAAAACAAAACTTAAAAAAGGATTCTAATAAAAATTATCAGTTCTAGTGTGAGGATGAGAAAGTTGTTTTCTTATATTGCAATATTATGGAGAATGTTTCATTTTTCCTTTCTCTGTATTCTTATATCTACTTCTAATTAGCCCCCATATGCAACAAAAGTGGGACAATAGGATCCACAGAAAAAAATTTTAAAAAAATGAGCCTTTCTTTCCTACTAAGAATGCTGTTAACACAGGGGCAACTGAAAACTCTAATTCTATGTCTCTATCTTTCTATCACTTGAGACTAGAAACAAGTACAGTTCAAGAAATTGCTTAGCCCATCATGGAATATACAGTTTCCTTGGTGGGGTTCAGTAAAAGGGACTGCTGAAGAGACTGCAGAAATGGATAGATCTTAAAATGTAATTCTTATAGTCCTTTGTGATTGCTGGCACATCCCTGAATGAGTTTATAGAAATCTGACTGTAAACATAGTCACAGACTTTGACAACCAAATATAGAATCAATCACATTCAAATTCCAGACTGGCCACTGGGTGGTGCACACATGGCAAGATCTTAATAATCCTGGTAAAGCATTGATAATTGAATAGACACTGGCCTCACAATCTACAAAAGGCAGTTTAGGTTTTACATTCTGGAATCACAAAGTATTATTGCTTAACTAAATGCATAATTAACATATTCTAGAGGAATTAATGTTGAGTCTCATGGCACAAAATGTAAATTTGTTCAGAATATAATCTAAAACTATGCAGACTATGGAGAGCAAAAAGTTCAACTATCATGACAAAAACCAATTAGACTTCAACAATGAGATGGTGTAGATGAATCATTTTCTACCTAAAGAAGAATTAAGTGGAAAGTTTAGAACTGAAAATATAACAACCAAATTTTATGAATATTCAGATGATGACCTCAATACCAGAATGAGGAAGAATGGAATAAAAGCCAGTGAATTTGAAGATAGAATTTACCCACTATAAACAACAAGGAACAAATATTGTAATAATTAAGTCTTATAGATATGCAATATACCCAAATAATTTATTGAAAACTCATGCTATCAATGCCTAAAAAGGTGAGAAGAAAAGGTTCAATGTAAAAATACATATAATTTTTTAAAATTAAAGATGAAAATGCAAATTTGCTAAAGAAATGACCCTATGAGATAATAAGTTTCAATAAATCTAAAATATGATACCCCAGTTTATAGCTATCTATATTATAGTTAAGTTAAGGGTAAAGATAAAAGAAATTCCCAACTCCTAGGGGTCGATGCAAAGCGTAGCGGTAGAGTGTTTGTCTTGAACATGGCTGATCCAGGACGGACTTTGGTTTAATCCTTGGTGTCTCATATGGTTTCCAGAGCCAGGAGCGATTTCTGAGTCCATAGCCAGGAGTAACTCCTGAGAGTCACAGTGTGTGACCCCATCAAAAAATACCCAACTACTGAACAAAATTGATTTCTACTTTAGTAGAATGATTCAAAATGGTAGGGGTGTCTCATCAAAAATAATAGCCCAGCATAATGTACAATAAATTTTCTAAACTGCTGAATAAAATAATGCAGAATTCTACATGAAGTATTTCAGTTCTGAAGATAATATAAGATGTTCTCAAATTATGTTAAGTATACAGAATTTGTATTAGACATGCTACAAGAGAATAGTAAAGCAATTCTTAAGACTAAGACCAGAGATATGGTTCAGTGTGTGGGGTGCTTGCCTTGCACACATGTGGCTTCAGCCTGATCTTTGGTACCACATATTGACCAAAGAGCACCAATAGATGTTATTGTTGATCACAATGACAGCTCTGAGTACTGCCAGGTGTGGTAATAAAGAAACAAGAAAATAAAAGAACAGGAAGACAGAAAGGAAGGAAGGAAGGAAGGAAGGAAGGAAGGAAGGAAGGAAGGAAGGAAGGAAGGAAGGAAGAAAGAAAAAGAAAGATGAAAGAAAGAAGAAAGATAAGAAAGAAATATTTTAAAATACAAAGAAATATTAAAGAAAAAAGAAAAATTTAAAGACAGAAGAAAAACTTATGGGAAATGAAAACTTGACACATAATTAATGAAGAACAACAAAAATTATAGATGGAGGGAATGAATTAATAAATCATTCTTCTTTATAGTGTAAAGATACATTTTTGATAGTCATAATTTTACTATGAAACTGGTGTGGATGAACTACATAGACAATTGACAAAAATAATGGCAATTTCTTGAAGTGGTAAAGTTAAATATATGTGCTAGAAAAACTTCTAAAATTTTCAAAAATAAAAATAGAATGGAAATGGCCATTAATTACTTCAGTAAACTTGTTAGAATGATTAAAACGTACAGACAATGCAACAAAATGCTAGTGAGGGAAGAGAATCAGAACATTGCTGGAGGGTATAAAAATTAACAGCTACCCAGTTAAGAGTTGTTCACTTCTTTTTTTATTAATATATTTTATTTTATTTAAAAACCTTGATTACATAAATGATTGTGTTTAGGTTTCAGTCATGTAAAGAACACAACCCATCACCAGTGCAACATTCCAATCACCAATGTCCCAAATCTCCCTCCTCCCCACCCAGCCCCTGACTGTATTCTAGACAGACTTTTAATTTCCCTCATACATTCTCATTATTAGGACAGTTAAGAATGTAGTTATTTCTCTAACTAAACTCATTCCTGTTTGTGGTGAGCTTCATGAGGTGAGCTGGAACTTCCAGCTCTTTTCTCTTTTGTGTCTAAAAATTATTATTGCAAGAATGTCTTTCATTTTTCATAAAACCCATAGATGAGTGAGACCATTCTGCATTTTTCTCTCTCTCTTTTTCTGACTTATTTCACTCAGCATAATAGATTCCATGTACATCCACGTGTAGGAAAATTTCATGACTTCATCTCTCCTGACAGTTGCATAATATTCCATTGTGTATATGTACCACAGTTTCTTTAGCCATTCGTCTGTTGAAGGGCATCTTGGTTGTTTCCAGAGTCTTGCTATGGTAAATAGCGATGCAATGAATATAGGTGTAAGGAAGGGATTTTTGTATTGTATTTTTGTGTTCCTAGGATATATTCCTAGGAGTGGTATAGTTGGATCGTATAGGAACTCGATTTCCAGTTTTTGGAGGAATCTCCATATCGCTTTCCATAAAGGTTGAACAAGATGGCATTCCCACCAGCAGTGGATAAGAGTTCCTTTCTCTCCATATCCCCGCCAATACTGTTTGTTCTCATTCTTTGTGATGTGTGCCAATCTCTGTGATGTGAGATGGTACCTCATGGTTGTTTTGATTTGCATCTCCCTGATGATTAATGATGTGGAGCATTTTTCCATGTGTCTTTTGGCCATTTGTATTTCTTCTTTGTCAAAGTGTCTGCCCATTTCTTCTCCCCATTTTTTGATGGGATTAGATTTTTTTCTTGTAAAGTTCTGTCAGTGCCTTGTATATTTTGGAGATTAGCCCCTTAACTGAAGGGTATTGGGTGAATAGTTTCTCCCTCTCAGTGGGTGGCTCTTGTATCCTGGGCACTATTTCCTTTGAGGTGCAGAAGCTTCTCAGCTTAATATATTTCCATCTGTTAATCTCTGCTTTCATTTGCTTGGAGAGTGCAGTTTCCTCCTTGAAGATGCCTGTAGTCTCAATGTCTTGGAGTGTTTTGTCTACGTGTTGTTCTATATATCTTATGGTTTTGGGTCTGATATCAAGGTCTTTAATCCATTTGGATTTTACCTTCGTACATAATGTTAGCTGGGGGTCTTTGCACGTGGCAAGCCAGTTGTGCCAACACCACTTGTTGAAGAGGCTTTCTCCATTTAGGCTTTGCTCCATTTAGGATTTCTTGCTCCTTTATAAAAAAGTAGGTGACTGTATGTTTGGGGAACACTTTCTGAGTATTCAAGCCTATTCCACTGATCTGAGGGCCTGTGTTTATTCCAATATCATGCTGTTTTGATAACTATTGCTTTGTAGTAAAGCTTAAAGTTGGGGAAAGTAATTCCTCCCATGTTCTTTTTCCCAATGATTGCTTTAGCAATTCTAGGGTGTTTATTGTTCCAAATGAATTTCAAAAGTGCCTGATTCACTTCTTTGAAGAACGTCACAGGTATCTTTAGAGGGATCGCATTAAATCTGTACAGTGCCTTGGGGAGTATAGCCATTTTGATGATGTTAAACTTGCCGATCCATGAGCAGGGTACGTGTTTCCATTTCCGCGTGTCCTCTTTTATTTCTTGGAGCAGAGTTTTATAGTTTTCTTTGTATAGGTCCTTCACATTTTTAATCAAGTGATTCCAAGATATTTGAGTTTGTGTGGCACTATAGTGAATGGGGTTATTTTCTTCATGTCCATTTCTTCTTTAGTACTATTGGTGTATAAAAAGGCCATTGATTTTTGTGGGTTAATTTTGTAGCCTGCCACCTTGCTATACCAGTCTATTGTTTCTAGAAGCTTTTTGGTAGAGTCATTTGGGTTTTCTAAGTAGAGTATCATGTCATCTACAAACAGCAAGAACTTGACTTCTTCCTTTCCTATCTGGATTTTTGATATATTTTTCTTGCCTAATCGCTATAGCGAGTACTTCCAGTGCTATGTTGAATAGGAGTGGTGAGAGAGGACAGCCTTGTCTTGTGCCAGAATTTAGAGGGAAGGCTTTTAGTTTTTCTCCATTGAGGATAATATTTGCCACTGGCTTGTGGTAGATGGCCTTAACTATATTGAGAAAGGTTCCTTTCATTCCCATCTTGCTG
>PVKC010018737.1:0-19470 GCA_004027635.1 Crocidura indochinensis
ATGGAATATTATGCAGCTGTCAGGAGAGATGAAGTCATGACATTTTCCTACACATGGATGTACATGGAATCTATCATGCTCAGTGAAATAAGTCAGAGAGAGAGAGAAAAACACAGAATGGTATCACTCATCTATGGGTTTTAAGGAGAATGAAAGACATTCCTGCAATAATAATAATTTGCAGACACAAAAGAGAAAGTTCCAGCTCACCCCAGGAAGCTCATCACAAAAAGTGGTGAGCTTAGTTAGAGTAATAACTGCATTTTGAACTGTCCTAAAAACGAGAACCTATGAGGGAAATGGAGAGCCTGTCCAGAGTACAGGCGGGGAGTGGTTGGGGAGGAGGGAGATTTGGGGCAATGGTGATGGGAACGTTGCACTGGTGATGGGTGGTGTTCTATACATGACTGAAACCCAAACACAACTATGTATGTAATCAAGGTGTTAAAATAAAATAAAATAAAAAGTTTAAAATAGAAAAAAAAAATTAAGTGGGTTTTTTTTATTTTTGGTTTTTGGGCCACACCCGGTTACACTCAGGGGTTACTCCTGGCTATTCGCTCAGAAGTCGCTCCTGGCAAGCATGGGGGACCATATGGGTAACCGGGGGATCGAACTGCGGTCCGTCCTAGGTTAGTGCAGGCAAGGCAGGCACCTTACCTACAGCGCCACCGCCTGGCCCCCAAAATTAAGTGTTTTAATCCAAATTTTTTATTGAGGAATTTTATTTCCTATTCAAGCAGATTGTAGACAGAACTTGAGGTTAATACATTATTCTCACAGAAAGGAAGCAGTATTTCTTTGTGCTTTTTAAAAATGATTATTAACTCGTCTTGATGGAGATTTTCATCAAAGTGACAAACATCCCTATCTCTTGCAATGATTAACAAAATGGGCCCATGTTCTCCCTACACATAAACAGTTGAGCAGCCAGTGAAATAAGAACTGCCAGAGATAGACAATTGCATCTAGACTATGAGCTGACACACTCAGGACATCCTTGAGATAATCCTTCTTGTCCCATAATCTCAGAATGAGTTCAGAATATCTTTGAGATGGTCTCTGCTTTGCAAAAATCACATACTAAGGAAATTCTGTTTTTGTACTACTTTTCTGCTAGCTACCCACAAATGCACATCTTACCCCCACCTCCCACTCCGTTACACATATTCTTTAAATACAGTTTTATTGAGGCCAGTTTTGGAGCACATGCTCATTTGGTCCCTCTGAAATTAATAGTGATCTCCCACCTCTCAGAATGTACTGCTTGGTTTTTCACTGGCTCTTGGTGGGAATTTGTCATTCTGGGGAATGCCATATGTGCCCAGCTGTATTTGGAGGTATGCTTTAAAAAATACACACACACACACACACACACACACACACACACACACACACACACACACACGGCTTTTAAAAAATTTACATAGATACTGAATATATTTCCAGGTTGAAAGGATCTTAAGATCATTTTCTTTTATTTTGGGGCCACACCAGGCAGCACTCAGGCGCTTAGAGCTTTTCGCTTAGACATTTCTCCTGGTAGGCTCGAAGCGGGTGGGGCATATGTGATTCTGGGGATAGAACCCAGGTCAGCCACTTGTAAGGCAAACAAACATCCTGCTTACTGTGCTATCACTCCAGTCCCATAAGCTCATATTCTTAACTAGTTTGTTGGAAAGGAGATTATGGAGAAAAGATGAATAATTATATATGGTGCCTGCTAAATTCTAGTTCTTAGGTAAGGCTCTTTTTAAGTCTATTTTTTTATTCATCTGTAACTTTTCAATGTATGTTTATCATCTTCATTTTATAAATTGAAAAATGGAAGATCAGAATTTAATGTGCCTTATTTCCTGCACGAGATTTGAGGAATAGAAGAGTCATATTTTAAACTGTGTGACTTCATACTCCTTTCTTTTCTTGTAGTACCAAAGGTTCACTACCTAATAGTAACTCTGTGTAATTCCTACATAATGGCATGTAAAATGTGGAGGACTATAGGACATTTTCTTTCCCAAATAATAATTTATGGGAAATGACATTTCTTGAATATCATTTCAATGCAGAGTTCAACTTCTAATTTTTTTAATATTTGATTTTTATTTAGCTTTTTTTGTTTTTGTTTTTGTTTCTTTGGGTCACACCCTGCAGTGCTCAGGGGTTACTCCTGGCTATTTGCTCAGAAATTGCTCCTGGCAGGCTCAGGGGACCATATAGGATGCTGAAATTTAAACCATCGTCCTTCTGCATGCAAAGGCAAACACCCTACCTCCATGCTATCTCTCTGACCCTCAACTTCTATTTTTTTTTTGGTTGTTTTTTTTTGGGGGGGGGGTCACACCCGGCAGTGCTCAGAAATTCTGGCTCCATGCTCAGAAATTGCTCCTGGCAGGCACGGAGGACCATATGGGGCACCGGGATTCGAACCGATGACCTTTTGCATGAAAGGTAAACGCCTTACCTCCATGCTATCTCCCGGGCCCCTGGCCCTCAACTTCTAAATAAGCTATTTACTTCCAGGATCTTTTAGGATTGTATGGAATTATTATTGTTGTTATCATCATTATTATTGGGCTTTGGCCCACTCCCAAGCAGTGCTTGGGTTTACTAACTGAATAACTGAATGTACTCAGAGATCATTCCTGGTGTGCCCAGGAGACCACATCTAGTGTCAGGAATTAAATCCAGCTTGGAATTTAGCTCAGGATTATTGTTTATTTAAAGACTTTTTCCTCCAGGGATCTAGATTAGGAAATAAACTTGTGTGGTATAATGATGAAAACATGGAGGTGGTAGGTAGTAGTTTTATCTCTTATGACCTCTTTCCTATATCTCATCTCTACAGTTTTTCATGGTTGAATCAGGTCTTTCAATTCTGGTCAGTAACAACCTGTCCATTCCACTGCTGCAAATATGGGTTGGTCCTAATTTTTTTCACATAAGCTTCTGGTGTTTTTTGAGGGTAGAAATATTATTATATCTAGAATTGTCAATATATTGATAACTTATTTAAACCAATTTATGTAGATAGAAAATGTTCATCAGATATAATAATCATGTTGATTTAGAAGATAAGGTTGCTCTGTTTCCCTTACTCAGAAATTTAAAAAATTTCATTGCTGGGGCCGGGCCGTGGCGCCAGAGGTAAGGTGCCTGCCTTACCTCGCTAACCTTGGACAGACCTCGGTTCGATCCCCCGTGCCCCATATGGTCCCCCAGGCCAGGGGCGACTTCTGAGTGCATAGCCAGGAGTAACCCCTGAGCATCACTGGGTGTGGCCCAAAAACCAAAAAAAAAAAAATTTCATTGCTGACTATAGATAGTAAATTGATCTGGAACTAATATACCAGGCAGTTAATCCCAAATTATAAACAGATTAATTGCCAGCTAATTCAATTCCTTTTCTAATATTTAGATTCCATATGAAATGTATTTTTTTCTGTTAAAACTTTTGGGTGGATTTTACTAATTGATATTTTATATTCAAGATCAGAATTGTAGTGAGATTCTGGGAGCTTGTTTAATATGGCATTGTAATTTTATCAAACTGGGGCAAGAATTTTGAAGGAATAGTTTTAATTACCAATTGTAGAGAGTTGCATTGAACTCTTTTTTCCAGTTTAATTATAATTACTGCTGTGTTCTTTTCGAAATTAAAGTCAAATCTGAGGTTGCTGACCTAGGTTTTGTTGAAAATGTGTCCAGTGTGAGTCCTGGTTAAATAAAAAAGAACACCTAAATCTCAATAAAAGTGAAATGTTAATTTCTCTTCATCAAAGTAATGTTTATCCATCCAGTTACCTGCATATTTGTGCTTGCTATGCTTAAACTTTATTAGATAGGCAAAAACAAAATTTCTAAAGAGTGTGATATAGTTGGAGAAAGAAAGGAGTATTATTGTTATCATATATTTTACTTCCTTTTGGGGAATTTGTTTTGAGGGACATTCAAGTTATTTAAAAGAAAATAAAGTGATTTTTTTTTTAAGATTTAAGAGATTATAGTAGTGGCCAGATAATCAGATAAGAGACACTACAGAAGTTAAAGAACATGTCTTGCCTTTAGTGACTTGTATCTGATCCCTGGCACCATATGATCCATCAGTGTAATCTTGGAGCTTCTATCACCGCTAGTGGTGGTCTTCAAGGCACCCAGTCATTTCTAGAGTTGCATAAGCACTGGTATTGACTTACCAGCCAAGTGAGCTGAGAATCACTGGGAGACCAAAAATTACTGAAAAGAGTCTCCTGCTATCTGAGCACCTTTTGGGTGATCACCTTTCCCTTCCCCCCTAAAAAGGACCAAGCCTCCAGGCCTTTTGTCTAAAAGTTTATAATTGAGCTCAAAATTAGTAAGGTGATTTTTTTTTAATTTAGAAACAACTCCATGGATCTCTGGCACTAACAAAACAGAACAAAAAGAAAAAAGAAACAGTGAAATTAGTCCGGAATGGAATTTCTTCTGGACCGCTATAAACATAGAAGAACAAATAACTTAAGTGGCTTCCTAGATACATATTTAAATGGTTTATTTTAAAAATGCATATATTCTACATTTCATAGGTCATAGGTTAAATAGTAGAGAAATCTTTGGGTTAAATTGCAGTCAAAATGAATCATCATTGCATGTCAGAAAGGTGCTACTTTCAAAAATGATCATTAAAATATTGATCTTGGGTCCAGAGCAGTAGCACAGTGGGGATAGCTTTGTTGTTGTTGTTTTGGGGCCACACCCAGAGGTGCTCAGGAGTCACTCCGGTAGGCTCAAAGGATCTTATGGGATGCTGTGGATCAAACTCGGGATGTTATAGGATGCTGGGGATCAAACTCGGGTTAGCCGTATGCAAAGCAAACCCCTTCCCCACCGTACTGTTGCTCCAGTCCCAGTGAGGAAGGGCTTTTGCCTTGCATGTAGTTAACCCAAGTTGGATCCTCGACATCTCATATAACTACCAGGAGTGATTCCTGAGTGCAGAGCCTAGAGATTCCCTTGTATACTGCCAGGTGTGGCCCCATAAGAAAACAAATATTGATCTCCATTTAGAAGACACAAAGGGTTTGATGTTAGCATTAATTTTACATCTATTAGGCACATTTGGATTTTGTTGGATATGAGAGAAAAAAATCTAAATACAATAATTTTTAAACGTGATTTTATTAGATTAAGCAGTGAACACATTATTCATCTCAATTAAACTTCCAACTTTCAAATTCATTAAATAATAAATACTTTTCTTTATCTGCCTCATTATTTTTAATGCAATTCTGTCACTGAACTGACTTAATCAATGTGGTGGTGAAGTCAGTTAAAATTTACATTCTGAAAGTAAAATAAAATCCTCAAATTTCCTTTGATAGTTTTATTTTATTTTCTTAATACATACATTTTTTAATTGAATCCTGTGAGATACACCATGACAAAATTATTCATGATTGAGTTTCAGTCATACAATTTACAACACCCTACACCAGTACACATTTTCTGCCACTAATGTCTCCATTTTCTATCTAGTCCTGGCCCTGCCTTCTCTCCTGCTTTCTCCCTCTTAGACATTGTGGTTTGCAATATTGGTATTGAAGAGGTATCATGCATATCACTTTATCTGCTTTCAGCACCCATTTCTTGTCTAGAGTGATCATTTCCAAAGTTCCTGTGAATAGACTGGTTGATGAAAACCAAAAGTTCATTAGCTTATCAGTGGCTTTTGGTGTGATGGGCTTGACCTTGTCTGGTGGGTGTTGTTTGACTTGGTGTTTGTCTGCCAGGCCCAATAATAGTGAATGGATCACAGAGCCCTAATTCTGTCTGACCTGCTCTTCATTTACCCAGAAGAGGTCTCCTAACCTCTGAATCTTTATTTCTTATGGGAAATAAGAGCTTTGTTTTAGAATTAGATCAGGATTTTTTTCTATGCTTAAAAAAAAAAATCACAACACAAATGCAACAGGAGGTGTATATTACACAGAATGAGTAAAATTTTCAAACTTCATTTTTTGTATTTTTGTTTTTTGTTTTTTGTTGTTGTTTTGTTTTTGGTTTTTGTGTCACATTCAGCTGCACTCAAGAGTTACTCCTGACTCTATGCTCAGAAATCATTCCTAGCAGGCTCTGGGAATCATATGAGATGCCAGGATTCAAACCACTGTCCTTCTGCATGCAATGCATATGCCCTACCTCCATGCTATCTCTCTGGCCCCAAACTTACATACTTCTTCTGAATGCACATTCCTTTACAGAAATACTTCTCAAGAGAAGGCTTTGCTCCCTGCTTCCATTTCTTGGTCTCCCATTGTTTCTCATGCTCACTCCATTACCTGCTTGTACCCATCGTTCTTTTTCTCATGCTCACTCCATTACATGCTTGTGCCCACAATTTTTTTAGACTTCTTGTTGTGGTAGCCAGATTGACTCCTTAAAGCCTAGCACATTTACCTGGGACCTGCCTGTATCTGAAATGAAGTTTTACAGTTCCCTGCCTGCAAACTCTTTACGAAACCATCATGTGCCCTTGGCTGGTTCAGTGCTGCAAGAGTCCTGCCATTCCTTCATCCTGATGAGAAAGAGGTGACAGATAGGTGATCTGCTAGTTTATGACACAAGTAAAGTGCTGATGCATGAGGCTCATTGATGCTTTCATTTCAGCTGTCACTACATAATCTTTTCTTTGAGATGACCTGTGTAAAGTGCCTAGTACCAGGCTTCTTGTAGAGCAGACATTCTGCACCTATAACATGCTTCTCTATCCTCCTCCTTCCATTTTTCCTCCCCCCTCTTCTTATCTTGGCTTCAGAATGCTAGCTAGGAATTATAACCACAGAGCACGTTCTGATGCATATTGCTTTCAGCTTGTAATAAAGGCATATTCTTCACCAGGGCTGTTTCCTAGATTTTCTCTGCTGCCTCACACTAAATGAGGGCCGCTCCCCTGGCTGTACCTGCAGCTCACGACAAGAATCCTCTGAGGTATGGCCTTTCTTCTGAAATAAATCATTGAAGTTGCTGCTATTCTTGAAGGCGAACCTTTTCTGGCCTGGGAAATTAAGTGAGCAGGATCCCTCCTTTCCCTTAGGGTTCACAAAGGCAAAGTTTGTTTATAGTGAAAAATGTGTCAAGCAGCCCCGGCTTTAAGCTGATCAGTGAACATATGGATTTAGATGGAATCAAAATGAGCTATTGTAAATACATTTGGGTGCTTCTGTCACTAAGGCAAGGAGTGGGCGGGGATCTAATTATTCTTGAGCAGATTCTCTTCTGCCCACACTATCATCCTTGAGTGCAGATCATCAAGAATATGGCCAGAATCTATCTCTGTACTCATGGAAGTTTTTTTGTTTGTTCAATTGTTTTTGATTTTTATTTTAGAGTCATATCTAGCAGCACTCAGGAGTCACTTCTGGCTCTGCACTCAAAAATTACTCCTGGCAGGCTCAGGGGACCATATGAGATACCAGGGATTGAACCCAGGTTGGCTATGTGCATGCAAATGTCCTACCCACTGTTCTATAGCTCCAGCCCTCAAACCCACAGAGTTTAGTCTGGGGCTTTTTCTGTCAGATTGCTTTAGTGATAAGATGGATATTATCTTAACTTGTGTTATAATAGATAAAGTTTGGGTGATGCTTGAATTGTTAAGTTGTCTCTTCCTCTCTTCAATATTTCTTTTTCCTTCTCTGAGAATATATTTTTCTGTCTTACTAATTATAGTTTCATTTAATGTAGATGAGTAGTAGATATCTGTTGGCTCCATTATTTAGAGATCTCAGCCAGCTTTCATCCTTGCTATTCCTTTGTTTCCTAGATCAGTTCTCTATATTTAAACTCTCCACATCCTTTCACTCTGTCCTCAAATTCAGTCTCAAAATGTCTTCTGTCAGCCACTCACAACCTTCTGTGCCTCAGTTCTCTGAGCTGACACCCAAGGAAGCCACTTGGGTTTCAAGTCTTTCTTAGATGTTGAAAGAAAGGCTGTACTTCGCGGGGCATATGGAGCCTTAATTCTCATACCCTTGATGTTTGAAAACATCTCAAACCTATTCCCTTTTTTCTGGTGCATTTCCACTTTTATTGCTGGTGTCCATGTTGCTAAAGTGCCCTGAACTACTGAACCTCTCTGGAAATTGTGATTTTTTTTTTGAAGAGGTTCAACTATGAACTGATGTAAGCAATTTTGTTATCCTTGTTTTTGTAAATGTTGCATATTTGCTGACTGTATTTCTCTTGGCAGATCATATGACATGCTGGGTTGTAATGTGCTATCTCTTCTCTGAACCATCCACATATGTGAAGTTACCTTAGGAAAATTGATTCTTATATCCCCTCTCATGCATTATTATATTTCCAAGCAAATAGCAATTTGATTAGCATAGTACAAATACTCACAAACCCTCGTTAATTAATAATGATTAGCCTGTTTAAGAGCACAGAACTTGAAGTTGCAGTGATAGCACAGTGGTAGGACATTTGCCTTGTACACAGCCAACCTAGGTTAGATCCCTTGTGTTTCTGATCCCCTGAGCCTGCCAGGAGTAATTTGTGAGCACAGAGCTAGGAGTAACCTTTGAGTGCCATGGGGTGTTACCCCAAACCCAAAATTGTACCCCCCCAAAAAAGAGTGCCGATCTTTTTCAACTAATGATAAGGTTGCATCTCCATAAATCTATCCCCAGTTAAAATATCATAATGTTGCATTATGTGTGTGGTCAGGGCCAGGGCCTTGAGTCTCTAATCCAGGGAACAGGTTCATTTGATTCAGGCAGGAAAGAATACAAGTGAGGGAAATTAAGTATAGGTTTATTAAAGAACAGAATATTGAGGATACGAGTGCAGGCATACTTGAAGAGCAAGTAGCATTGCTTCAAAGACAGTTTGCTAAAAGTATACCTATAGTTCAGTGTCAGAGTGTACTATTCTACGCATGTGTATAGAAGTGGAGTAAATAAATAAGGGGCAGAGTATTCAAGATATTTTAGAGAAGAAGGAAGATTTGGGGGTAGTGATTTCTGACTGTTGAGATGTCACGTAACCATATTTGACCATTTCCCTGTGGTCACTATTGCAAGTATAAACAGTCATGACATGGATGGGAATGATTTTTTACTTTGTGACTTACATTTGCATTCAAGTGATTTATTATGAGCATATAATGAAGGTGGAAGTTCTCTACAGTCACTTAGTCTAATCTGTTGGATTTTTCTCAATTCTGATCAGTCTTAGATATGAACAAGTCTTAGAACTCACTTTGAAAATGTTCCATATTTATCACATATAACTTCTTTGGCAAAGACATTAAGTTCCTTGTCACTCTATATGTTTATGCAATATCTATATAAGTAAAAATGAGGCTTAATTGAAGGTGGGAGAAGGTGTGATATTGGCATGCTAAAGGACTGGCAGATAATTACTAAATGTGCTAGGCTTTAAGGAGTCAATCTGGCTACCACAACAAGAAGTCTAAAAAAATTGTGGGCGCAAGCAGGTAATGGAGTGAAACGACATGTGGCTATAACCACTTTTTCAGTCACGTTTTAAGAAGCTGTGGCTCTCCCTTTAATTGGATTTAACAAGTTAGTGAAAGGTTTACTCTTTTGAAATACTTGCCACAGCACTTAAAAAAGACTCACCTGTAAGTCACTATTTGTTGTTTAGTGCTGTTTATATAAGGTGATTGACAAGTGGACTTTGGGGAAGTTTAGTGTTGTTCAGGGTACTCTATTCTTCTTGACCTCCTCCCTCCCTCCTTTCCACCCTTTCTTCTTTCCTCCTTTTCTTCCTTCCTTTCTTCCTCACACCTATTACATCCAACTGCCTGCCTCTTTGCTCAGGGATCATTCCTGGTGTGGTTCAAAACTATGTCATTCTGGGAATCAAACCTGGGTCTGCTGTGTGCAAGACAAATGCTTTACTTACTGTAGTATATCATCAGCCCCTAAGCACCTGTTTCAGTCTTTGAGAATCAGTCATGAAGTATCCTGTTGGAAAACTTTTGTCCCAGTGTGTAGTGAAGTGGAAAATAGTAACTGTGTCCAAATGTTTTATATATTTCTACAAATTTTAGTAAGATCTTATCTTTGGAGATTATTAGGTATGCAAAATCTGCCATTATGGATAGTTCTATGAGATAGTTCCAATTAAACGAAATGGAGAGATTGTCAGTCAGTGTCAGCTAAATAAATTATGGTATACTCCTGTCATTAACAACAACTCTGACTAGAAGAACAAAAGAAAAACAGATTCTTCGCATTTGTTAAGAGGGCGGATATATTACTCTGTCCATTCTTATATAATTAGAAGAATAAAATAGCTTCCCATTATGTGTTTGAAATGGGGAAATCTGTTATTACTTTCTTCTAGGGTATAATTAATCAATTTCAGCTGCAGTATTTCAGATGTTATGGTACAATGGAGTTTCATTAAGAACTATAGTTTAATAATAATGGGTCAGTCAAGCTGACATTGTTGAAAACATAAAGACAGGCCTCAAATACTAAAAACACATTGTTTCTCCAGTGCTACCCAGAGAAAGTTGAATTGAGAAGGGGTGTGGTTAGCATTTTTGTGCTTGGCCCTCTGCAAAATTTTGCTGCCTGAGCAGAAGCATTATAGTCAGAAACCCACATGGAAGCATGCCAAAAACACACCAGTTACTACTCTCCTGTAGATATAATGGCAGTTGGACTTGGACATGCTCCTTGGATACCCCCCACTATATTTGACATGCCCCTTGGATATGTTCACTGTAATAACAGTTGAACCTGGATATGTCCCCCTGGACACTCCCCCCTTGTCCTGCCAGGCATAAAAGGAAAAACTTGGACCCTGAGGGGCGGAGGGTCCCAGGATAATGACCAGAGTAGCGCCTCCTGGTCTGCAGGAGGCTGGAGATAAAGCATTGGCAAGATGCTTCCTACTTTGTGTCTATTCCTCTTTCTTTCTTGAACCTGGGCCTCCCCTGGTCCCCTCTGGCTGGGGAATTTCCATCTATTGCTCCCTGTCTCTCAGAAACCCCTGGGAGGTGGTAGCAAGACTCAGACTCCAGGAGGAATAGAAATAAATTATACTTGGTTTCTACTCTTCTCCCCTCTTCCCTCTCTGCTACACATTGGCATCCCTAGCATCCCTTGCTGGATATGAGGCACCACCTAGCAACTGGGCCACCACGGGCCCCTGTGAGCCTTGCAGAGCCCTGGCAGTCTTGGGCCTGCCGTTTTGAAGCAGCATAGCAGCTGAGCAGCAGGCGAACATGCAGCTTATTGCAGTAACCTGCAGAAGCTTGGCAACCGTGTAGTTTACTGCAGCAACTGCAGAGAATAATTCTACAAATTTCTACAAAACTCTCCGATCTTTACTAATACTCTAGTGGGTGTACTAATCCTCCAGCAGGTATAGCCAACAGCACCTGTCAGCTTAAAAGAGGGGTTATACGTCCAGGCAAAGAGAGTCTTGCTGCAATAAGTAGCTTAGTCAGGGAATGGAAAGGAAAAATCTCTCACTTTTCTTGCAACTTAAGTTATTAATCTTTATAAAAGCTTCTGGAAACAGCTTGTTGTTAACCCTGCTGCTATTTTATACAGAATAAAATACCTGTCCAAAAAAATGCACATTTTGGAGAGTTAAAAATTTTTTTTGCATTAAATAAAAATGTCAGTATCTTGATCCAGAGTTTTCTGGGATTCTTTCTCTAGACGTGGTTAAGTGATGTAGGTAGACATCTCCTCAGATGAAGGGATCCAAGGTAATTTTTTTCCTGAGAAACATAATGGTTGAGGGAAGTTCTTCTGGGGTCCTAATAAAAATAGAAAATGTTAACATGTCAGAATGTACTGATTTAGCATTTATGATGATTTCCAGAGTGATGCTTTCCCTTTTATTTTTTTTCTTTAAAAAAAAGCAAAATTATAAAAACAGAATTTTTGGAATGCTTCTATAGTCCCAAGACCACAAGAAAACCATAACTACTAAGAAACCAACAGTATTTGGGGAGAAAATATTTCAAGCTACAATATATGACTTAAAATAGTGGGTTATGAGTCATTTTATAATTTTTCACTACTTTAAAGATGTGTATGTCTGTGTTTATGTACTATAACTTTATTTCCTTCAAAATATACTAAATTCAGTCTTGCTTTGTTGTCTAACACACATTTTCAGTTTTTTGGGATGATAATTATTTCCAGTTTTTTGGGATGATAATTATTTCTTATCGTGTATTCTCTCCCACATGACTAAGGGGCTACCTGTGCAACCAGTGGAACTTGCATAGAATGTCCTGTCTCTGTTCTCTCTCTACAGAAGCCACTAAAGAGAACTGAGAGCACTAACCTCTTCTTATTTTGCTTTCACTTTGATGTTCTACATGAGATTATGGGCAATTTGGGTATGCAACTGTTAAGAAAATAACAGTCAATGTGTATGAATTCACCGTTTAGAGTAGGTTACCCTCAATGACTATTAGCTCAGACCCATGCATTCATTACATGCTTTGACAGAGATTGGGTATTTTGGGTTAGTTTTGAGAAAGATGAGCTGTCCCTTGATATTGAAGGAGACAAGGACTATGAATATAGCTATATCTAAGTTTGAGATTGACAATGCTTGTTTACTTGTAACTAGTATCATTCGAGCTTTTCTTCTTGCTTAAAGATAAGTTTTTTTTATTGGTGAGGAGTTGTTGGGTAACACCCAGCAGTACCAGGACTTACTCATGACAGCACTCAGATATTGCTCCAGTACCATATGAAGTGCTGAAATCTAACTCAAATTGAGCACATGCAAGACAGCCACTCTACCCACTGTACTATTGCTCCAAAACTAATCTTTTTTTTTTTATTTTTTTGGTTTTTGGATCACACCCGGCAGCGCTCAGGGGTTACTCCTAGCTCTATACTCAGAAATCACTCCTGGCAGGCTCAGGAGACCATATGGGATGCCAGGATTCAAACCACCAAACTTCCTCATGCAAGGTAAATGCCTTACCTCCATGCTACCTCTCTGGTCCCCCGAAAAGTAAATTTTTAAATGAAAACATGTGGAATAAATAAAACTTAAAACTGAGAAGGAAAATAATCAGCATATAAATATATATTTCTCTATAAGAAATAGATATAATATCCAAAATAGATATCATCATCCAAAATAGGTTTTCTATTATTTCCATCTGAACAATGTCTTCACCAATTTTAGAACTTAAGAACTTAAACTAGTACTAGTTTCAATTAAACTAGTATTTAAATTTAAATATTGGTATTCATATTTTGCTTTTTGAATTTAATAGATATATTTACTAAATGTCAATGTAAATTTTGAATGCATTTAACATTAAATTACAAATTTCAGTCATTCAGCACTTTTAAATGAGATTATTTAAAAATAATAAATTTAACACTCTAACACCACATACAAACCCCCCACCCCACGCACACACCAGACAGCAGATTGTCCTGTTTTCCTCTATCATTTCTCAGCCTGACCCCAAAAATCCTATCTTACTGCCATGGTAGGCTATACTAAGTATTTACAAAAGACTCTGGTATTTGATCTTCATTAACAATCATTGGCATCTCCTCTTATTTTCTATGTATGTGCATTCTTCATTAATCCATTTTATTTGTTCAGTTTTTGATTTGGGGACCACATACAGCAGTTCCTGCTCTAGTCCTCCATTTTTAAAAAGATCTTGACTTAAGTTGTGGTTGAGCCTTACCCAGTGTCCCTGAGGGATTACTCCTGGCCTCTGTGCCCAGAACTCACTTCTGGCAGGCTCTGGGGACTGACCATATGGGATGCTGGATATTGAACCTGGGTCAGTTGCATGCAAGGCAAATGCCCTACCCACCATGCTATTACTCCAGGCTCTAGATATAATTTTTAAATAGTTAAATAATGATTCATATGTTCTTTTTCTTGGGTGTTGGGTGATTTCCACCCACTTGGGCTTGGTAGCTACTTCTAGGTGATACTTAGAAAACTATGTGTTTGAACCCATGCTTCCACGTGCACAATACGTACTCTGCCCATTGGCTTCTCGTTAGTCTTGGTTTTACCATTCATATCTTACATTTTACTACTAATCAACCAATAACAATAAACTATTAGGACTCAGTGAATGGGAGAGCTCCTTCACTGAGTAATGAATATTGCGTGTTCTTGCATAAATTTGTGGAGACCATCTACGGCCTGTTTAAAATAATAGTTTGATATGATTTACTTTCCAGCAAGATCCTTGACGAGTCTCCCTTAATTTTTTTTAAACATCTGCTTGAAGAAATTAAACACTGAAATAAGCCAAGGTTTATTCTAATTCACCATTGTTAGCCATTTTGGATTTTCTGCATAGCATTTTACATATGAATATTTTTGAATTTTTAGTCATAAAATTTATCATTTTTGTTTAACAAATAGCCTAAACTCAACTATGTGAATTCTTATGACATGATATTTACTTTGTTCTGCATGGACACAGGGTATTACTAGAAAAATAGAACTTAGCTATAGAGTACAATACATTTCTTTGTTTGAATATATAGACTTGAAAAATGAGAATATGTTTAAGCTTTCATAATAGACAGTTGAATATAATCAGTAAAGGTACAAAATGACCTAATTATACATGTTTTAAGTAAGTGTGAGATAAATTAATTTTTTATTCTTTAATGCATCTTGATCTCCTAGTTATTGAAATATTCATTTTACCTTTTTTGCTTTCATTGAATATATATTTTTAAAATATTTTTCATTCCCTTGGGGAAAACCCTCTATAAATATAAATTTAAAAGGTTAATTTCAGGTCTTTGGTCTGTGAAAAATTAAATTTTCTTAGAAAGTTTAATCCGATATCAATATAACTTCCAATCAGTCCTTTGAACCTGCTGTTCATTTGGCCATTACTTCTTATTGATTAGAGCTTGTTCTTTTTTGCTGCTCATGAATTATTGATGAAAAATCTCCTCAGGGAATTTGGGCATTGTGAAGAAAGAAGATAAAACCTTTACTTTTATATGGATCCAGCCAGAGGCTTGGTGGCTACTATGCACGCTACTTTCCTTTGGTCCCTGTTGTCTGAACCTTCCTGGAAACTCTACAAAGTCCTAGATTGCTGAAAGGAGATGCAATAGGTGTTAGACTGCTCTCTACACATTGAATGCCCTGAATACTTTAAAATGATTTTTTCATCTGCCCTTGTTTATAGGCACTGTATAAAATATTTAAACTATTTTTAAAAATGTAGATTCCAACTTTAAAAGTATTGAAAGGAAAAGATGAACTGACCCAAACACATTTTTATGTGACTTAATTTGGTTTTTGTTTTAAATTCCCAAAGGTGAACATCATTAGAATTATTATTTTAATACTAATACCACGTGCAGTCAGAGAAGTGATGAGACAGATAAGCACTCTACACAACATCTGTTCTAAAAGATTCTGTCTTTTTGACCACAGCTATGGAATGGATAAAATGAGAGTCATGTTATTTTTGTTCAGCCATATTTCAATAACTTGAAGACCTTTTTACACATTAAGGCAAGGTTTTATTTACTAAAGAGAATAGAAAGAAGGGGGAAAGGCAGAAATACTCACATGGATAATAGGAGTCTCTTAAGCAGAATTCCCATGTATAATTTTTCAAAATTGAACGTATTACAGTTTTCATGTATACAGAGAGTAAACAAATATTTATGTATAAAAGGGGTTTGGACATGTAAAGACAAATGAATGTTCTTTTAAAACTCAGGGTAATAATAAACCTTTGGGCAAAAGTAAGATTTGCTTATTTTCAAATATGCTGTCAAATGTCAGATAAATAAACCCTATTGGTGGAATCATATACAAAATTTAATGGAGATACATTCTTAATTGATCTTCAAATGGAAAAAAATCAGCTAAATGTATAATCCAGAACTTACCAAGACATGCCTGTTATTCTTCGACCAAATTTCAGTTTACTTTGTGGCTTGGAGAAAAAGCAAATTATGATCTAAGTTGTGGTTGCTGAAGGAATTGATTAGTTGTGCAGCATCCACTTTAACCATCTTTTGATTGGGCCACTATATTGAGACTATTATAATACCCAAAGTAAAGAGGGAAAAAAAAACTTGACCTTTTGCAATTTGGGAAACCCAGTGATACTTTTAAGAAACCCAATTAAGCTTAAAAATTGCTGCTAACCAAGTAAAAGTAAAAATGCCAATTAGATAGGAAAAGAAGAAATTGTCTTATTGTCTTCTTAGACTTCCTGAATTCTGGTAATAAATATCTTCTGCTGTTGTATTCCCAATTATCATCTACTGAGAACTGCAGTACACAGATCTCTTTTTATACACATTTGGGAGCTATTTAAAATAGATTATTAAGATTAAAGTATGTTAACTCCATGGGCTGAAAGGAGAATGGAAAGTGTCTGTTAATAGATAAACTTTTTTTCTAAGAAATGAAAATATGCTGGTATTAAATAACTGTGATGGATGAACCCATTTGTCAAAGCCTACTGGATCATACATGATCAAAACTCGGGTATTATGGGCAATAATTATTTTTTAATTTTTATAAAAGGGCCTCAATTTAAAAGTTTATTGAATATATATCCTTTTAGAAAGTGAAGTGGTTTTTGGTTTTGTACCTCTGTTTCTTGTATTTTTATTTTACCTGATTAATCTTCCTCAATTCTTATTTCATAGTAATATAAATATTCAAAAAACACTTGTGTCAGGGAAATCTTTAAATGTGTCTTGGCAGACTGTACTACATGATGTTAAGGGAGGTATTTCTCTTTCTGTGTTTTAAAACATAATCAAACACATTTTTTGGGATTTAGAAATGAAGCAGGCAGGTAGATAGGGAGGTAATGGGTTCTTTGGATGTAATAAAACCAAGATGATATTTGAAGAATTCACTAATATTAAAGTGGTTAATATCATTATTGCTGACACATCTAGACACAAGAACTGAGATCTGATAATACTCTAACTGGCATCAACAGTGACGGCTCAGTGAAGGCTGGCTCCACCTGAGCGAAACCCAGCAGGAACAAGGGGTAATGATAAGGGAATGAAGGTGGACCACAAACGTATTCCAGCTCTTCTCCTGGACAGTGCTATTGCAAAAGACTTTTATCTAGGTAGAAAGCCTCACATTTAGGCAACATCAGAAAAAACCTATAAACCAACTTTGCAAAGGCAAATAGGGAGCCTCCCTATTCTGGGGAGTGACCCATTTCTTTAACTGAGATGAGTTCTCTCAGCTCTCTTCTTTGAATCTCTAAATAAAGATGTCTTCATCTCCTCCTGAAATTATTTTTTGTGAGTGAGGAGTGTAGGACACAAAAAAGCCTGGGTAAGAATTGGAACTCACTTTTCTTTCCTGTAAAAAGCAATTCCTTGCTCCATCCTGAATCTATGGCTGCCTGAAAAATAAGGTGGCAAGGATAATCTCCCAAGCTGTCCAGAACAAGTAAACGGTGGTCAGGCTGCCTGGTGGAACTAGTGAAATGTGAAAAATGTACCATGCAGAGGTTCAAGCAGACTTTCATCAGCCCTATATTTCCCCAACTACTTCCTGGGTGACTCAGATGGATAGAGAGGGAAGTGGTCTATTTCTCTCTTCCCCACTTCACATAAGTCGCTTGCAACAGAAATATCTGTCTAGGCCGGAGCATAGCACAATGAGCAGGACATTTCCCATGCATTTTGTCGATCCAAGTTTGATCCCTGACACCCCACAGGAATAATTCCTAGCAAAGAGTCAGGAGTAACCCTGAGTACCATCAGATGTGGCCCCATAATCAAACAAACAAAAAAATATATATGTTCCTTTGTTTCAGCCTGATTCATTTAATAGACTCACTTACTCACTTACTACTTTATTTGTTCTTCTGTTGGTTCATTCATTCATTCAATAAATTATACATTGTCTTAAAATTATCCTGTGATTGGGGGCCAGGCGGTGGCGCTGGAGATAAGGTGCCTGCGCTAACCTAGGACGGACCGCAGTTCGATCACCCGGTTCCCCATATGGTCCCCCGTGCCTGCCAGGAGCGACTTCTGAGTGAATAGCCAGGAGTAACCCCTGAGCATCACCGGGTGTGGCCCAAAAACCAAAAAAAAAAATTATCCTGTGACTATTATATTTGTTCTGTCCAATATATAGAGATTATATTCTTACTTCAGTCTTCCGATACATTTATTAGAATTGGTCTGGATTTTAACCTCTCTTTAATATACTATATGTATTTAATTCTAATTTATTGGGATTGTTCAGACATGGTAATTTGGGAAGATATATAATTTCTCATATAGGTAAGAGGACTTCAGGACATAAGAAACCAATTAATCTTAAGTAAAAACCCAATTGCTGTTGCCAATGGACTCTGTCAGATTTGAGCTTTAAAAAAATTTAATTATATGCTACATGTGAGTTGATCATAATATAGTTGTTTTCAGATAAGTGGAAGAGAAGTCATTAAAAAAGGAAAAAAGAAGGGGCTGGAGAGATAGCATGGAGGCATGGTGTTTGCCTTGCATGCAGAAGGACAGTGGTTCGAATTTCAGCATCCCATATGGTCAGCCGAGCCTGCCAGGAGCGATTTCTGAGTGTGGAGCCTGGAGTAACCCCTGAGCGCTGCTGGGTGTGACCCAAAAACCAAAAAGAAAAAAGATTAAAAGAAAAGAGAAAAAGAAGGAAGAGAAAATAATAGAGTAGAGCAAGAAGCAAATTTGTGGTAATTATGATATATCAATGAGTGTCTTTAAATCAGTGTCAAAAGTTTTAGTAAGCCTTTGTTGCTAGTTAACCATTGACATTCTGTTACTTCGCCTGTTTCTAAACATTAGGTGGCTTCAGATGCACATTGGCGTCTAAATTGTTGTGTTCCTAGGAATGACAATATTAAACCAATATGAAGTTGCACAGGAATTCCAAGCACTATTGCAGATATTGAGACTTTTGAGGGACATGTTTCTTGCTGCTGGGTCTTCTTTCCACAAGAAGGTGGAGGAAGGAAGCAGTGATGGTGCTTACATTCACTCCAAAAAAGTCCTGGTGATGTCAACCCAAATATTAGCATACCCCGAGTTTTGGTCAGATTGATGTCTCTGCAGAGAATGATAGATGTGAGATGAAGCAGGACCTTTGAGTGCATCAGGTATGGCTTTGTCAGAGCAGGGTCTAGGCCTGACCTCTCTTGAGTTTGCCAGCTTTCAGCTGCATAGCTGATGTACCCATAATTGTTCACTGTTTCGTTTCCCTTTCTTTTTGAGAACAGAGTGAGTCTTTGGAGCTGACCTGGCTACTTCCTTTGTTCCCTTCTTTTCTTAGTCAATTCTTTTTTCTTTTGTATAAAAGAACAAAGGATGATTTGGGATGATTTAATGCTTCAAATAGTTCTAACATCCTTTTAAAACAAAGACAAAAGCTTATTTAGAATATTAAATGGCCAGATTTGTGTTTAAACTCCAAGTAATTTTTCCTATTTGTATA
>PVKC010018738.1:0-19474 GCA_004027635.1 Crocidura indochinensis
AAGGAAGGAAGGAAGGAAGGAAGGAAGGAAGGAAGGAAGGAAGGAAGGAAAAGAAAGAAAGAAAGGAATTAGAGAGGCTGGAGTGATAGTAAGTGGATAAGATGCACTTGGCAATCCTAGTAAGTGGATAAGATGCACTTGGCCATCCTAGATTCAACCCCCAGCATGAGTACTGCCAGGAGTGGTTCCTGAGTACAGAGTGAGAGTAAACCCTAAGAACAGTCAGATGTGGCTCCAAAACCAAATAAGCAAAAGGGATTGGACTATTCCCAGTGTCAACAAACTCTGAGACATGGTGAAGAGAAATGGGAACTGAGGGGAATGAAGGAGAGAAGGAAAGGACTGTGGAGTAATAGTTAATGGATTTTCAAATACTTGTAGAGATTTTGGCACTCTGAAATTGTAAAACAAAGACTTCAACACTATGGTAAACAATAGTACCACAATTTTAAAACTATGAATAAATAAAATGCTCCATACAGTAAAAACTGTATGCACACAAGAGAAAATTGTAAAAAATAGTTTTAAAATCTGGAGCCAAGCTGGAGGAATTAAGGAACTGGCCTGTGATCCCTGGCACCACATATGATGCCCTGAGCTCTGCTAGGAGTGATCTCTGAGCATCAAAAAGTGTGACACCCCCAAAATTTAAAATATAAGACTTAGGCTGGACAAAGAGATAGTAGAGGCATTAAGTACTTGCATGCAAATGGTTTGATCTTTGTCAGTTATAGGATATCACTGGTGTGGCCCCCGAGGCCCAAGGATATATCTTGAGCATCTTAGATAATCCCTGTAACTATAGAGCCACATTTTCAGAGGAAGGAGCACCCTGAAATATACTAAATATAATGAAATATACTAAAACAAAAGAATTGGTGAGTGGAGTCACCTGGACTTCCTGAGTACTGCCTAGGTGGCCACATTTCCACCACCCCCACCCCCATACACAAATACAAAAATAAAACTGTGAAGCCTGAAGCAGAAGGGACTTGATTTTGTCAACCTAAAGTTAAGTTTTCATTTAAGGTTAACAAGACTAAGTTCCATGTAAGGGCTAAGTTTCTATCCCAACAATAATGATGCAAACCTAAGGCCCTATGAACCATGATATACCACCCTAGATATCTAGTCATAAAAGGACATGATGAAACACTCTAAAAACACCCTAGACAATAGCCAATCAACTTAAAAGGTCAAGACGTCCCGCTTTTAGGTTACCATATGTAACCTGGTTTATGACCCCTGGATGGGATCACGTCTTGCAGGAGGTGGCCCTGATCTGTCAGTTTGTAGCTTGTCGGTAGATGGAATAAAACTTTGCTTTGATTTATTTCTAATGTGTGGTCTCTCCTTAGACTCCAGACCCTAACAAAAACCAATAATAAAATCCCTCTATAAAGGTTCACATTGAAATCTAATGTCCATTAATCAGTTATCTCATCATTCTGGGCCATCAAGTTCCATGGTGTCTTGATAGAAGTGTGTCTCTGGCTTAGTACTAGCAGGGATTGGTTTGAGTTTTAGTGCTTTGTTGTATGAAATAATGTTGCTATGATTTCCAAAATCCTATGGAACAATCCACTTGCAGAAGGATGCTCATTCCTTGACGGGTGTATAGCAACTGAGACTGACAAGATTCAGAGCAGAGACCTTGCTCATTTGTTGCTTGAAATGGCAAAAGAAATAGTTGCTTGTTCAAATTTTCTCTCAAACCTTTAGAGATACTTTTTAATCAGGTTAGCTATGTTCATGATTTTTTCCACCCACATCTAGCTGTTATCTGCCTTCAGTTAGAGTTGTTCTGTTTCTTAAAGTCTATTATTTGGTGTCTGGGAAATAAACTGTCATTGATTTTACCAACACTGTGTCTAATCATTGCACTATTGGCAGCTAACTTCCCAATCAACTCAGCCTCTATTTTTTAATTCTTTTTTCTTTTTAATTTCTATTTTTCTTTTTCAGATTAAAGTTTTGGTTGTTGTTGTTTTGCGGCCATACCTGGTGGTGCTCAGTTGTTACTTCTGGCTCTGTGCTCAGAAATTACTCCTGGTAGGTTGGGGGAGGTGGTGGACCATATGGGGTGTGGGGAATCAAACCCTGGCCAGCCCTATACAATGTAAGGCCCTACCTGCTGTGTTATATCACTCTGGCTCCTATTCTTGACTTCTTTCACAAAAATAGGCTGTCCTACCCTAGTCTCAACCAATGATATGCATGCTTTTAAGTCAGAACAATGTCTCAGATACACACAAGATCACCTCTATTATCATTCACTTTTCTTTTCTTATATGTGTATTTCACAACTCTAAAACTTTACTTCAGCATAAGTAGTTCATATCTATGTCAAAGACAGTCCTCTGTTCAATATCTCAGCTTCAAATGTATGATGTTTTAATTTTTATTAATGTTTTTTAGCAAGTAAAAGAAGTGCACCAAGTCAACAAAAGGCATCTTTCTCGAAGTAAATGCTACCACCCTATGTATTAAATCTTATTATTTTCCTTTTATGGAATAGGAAAGAGTGACACATTGAAGTTAGTGAAATTTTGGAAGTATCCAACTGATAACTCAGACTGTTTGGCTTCAAACTTTGGCTCTTTTTAGTATACTTTAATGCTTCAAAATATTACGTTCCCTAGCATGCTGAAATTTCGTTTTCTTGAAACCTTATTAAGGGAAGATTTGGTTAAATCATTTTGAGGCAACTTCCATATTAATTCTAAGAAGAGAGAGAGGGGAGGAGATAAATTAACCAAGGAAAAGGGAGGGTAGCAGAATGGAAACAGAAACTTTGTAAATTTTTTAAAACCTGGTTCTACTATGATGGATTTACTATAATTATTTGCTATGACTAATCAGATCTCTCTTTAGCAGTTTATCATTATATTATACAGATATTTGACTTTTCCTGAAATTTAAGAAAAAAAATCAACCTTAGTGTAAAACTAGTCTATTTTAAGAGATGTATAGTTCAAAATAATTTTGGCAATCTTTAATTCTTATTTTTCAGTTGTAAAATGGTGACTCTTAATCTTCAAATTAGTTTGAATTGAAAGAATTGGACATATGTAGTGAAATATACTAAAATACACCTCAAACAAAATTCAAAAACAGACAATAACTTTATAAAGTGCCCATTTAGTTCTCCTTAATGTTTATAGAAAATTAGCTGGTTTCATGTGTGTAGGCTCACATGGAATGAAGATTTTTCTGAATAAAAAGGGCTCCAAAATCTGAGCAGAATAAAAGAACCATCTTTACAAAGAGCCACTGACTAAGCCAAACAATAATTTCCCATTGTTTACAAAACATGGAAGGAATTATGGGCAACAGCAGAACTCTGGTATGGTTCTGGCAGTCTCTAGCACCTTTTGGTCTGAGAGGCATTTCAGCAAGTGCTGAACTTGAACCTCCTGCATGAATAGGAGGACTGAGTTTTCAGGGAAAACACTGGGACCCCTTAAATACTAAAAGAAATATGATCTCCTATTGGTTTTTTCACAAACCGTACACATATACAAACACACAAATGTCATCATCATCATCAACATCATTATTCGAGTACACAGCACATCATCCCCAACATCAATTGGAAAAATCTGAAAATAAAATTCATTCTGGAAAAATAAGAACCAACAGAATTTATTTTAAATGTAAAGGAGCAACAAAGTTTACTGACTGAGTTAAACACAACAGTTTAAATGGCAGTGTTGTCTTTTAAGATGTTTGAAACAAACAAAAGTGCTATTAATTCAAGCTTATACATTCATTGAAGGAATGACTATCAAAAAACAGCAACATGCACAATGGAATATATGCACAAAACGGAATTATATCCACAAATATACAAAATACTGAAAATAAGATATTTACAGATTTAAAAATATAAACATTGGTTCATCTATCCCTTTAAGTCCTTGAAGTGGAGAAAGGAAAAAAGACCCTATTGCTATTTAGAATCCTTTTCTTAAACAAGTTTTTAAAACATAGTTCTAGGAGACAATTTTTGATGTTTTAGGGGAGTTTAACATTCTATTATAAAAATAATATCTATAAACCCACTAATAATTTTTCCTCCTGTGCAAAAAAATAATAGTCAAAAGTTTGTTCTCAAAAACATTCCTGACCTTCAGGAAAAAAAATTATAGAAATGCAGTTCCTTATATGACTTTTCTCTGTATTATTTTCAAATAACCTGCAACTCCCTATACTATATGGAATGCTTAATAGAAATATTTCGGACATAATCTTAAGTTAACAATAAGCCTGCTAGATAGCTAAGGGTCTAGGGAAAATGACAGGAATTTGTCTATAACAATAAACCATTTCCCTGATATTCATGATAAAACCATTATTATCAAATCCTTCGTGTTTGGTTGTATTCATCCTGGAAGCAGCAAAAATGTTAAATATTACTTTGTTAGTATATGCTCTCTTCTAGAAGTTGCTGTTTAGTGGAGTGTAAATAATTGTAAGGTAAACATTTGAAAAATTTATTTCATGAGATAAAAAATATTTGCTATCTGTCTACTCCATGGTTTTCTGGAATGTGACCAGATATTTTAGTTTTTCTACTTAAGTTTATATAGACAGTTATCTGAGGTAATGTGTTTCTACAGTTATATTTTATAATAATATATGTTCTCAGAGTAATCTTTTTTGCTGCTTCACTCAAGTATTGAATAATTTCCAAATCTTACCTATATATAATCCAGTAGAACTAACACCTGTTTTGAAGTCCTCTAAAAAAAAATCTAAAGTGAGATCTATAATTCATTTAAAAGCATTCTTGCAAGTAGGAAGTTTGTACAATAGTAAAATAGCCTTGTTTCAATTGTGATGCAATTTCAAACTGATTTTTTAAAAAACTGATGGGCACTTTTAATGAATCAGAGTAGAAGAAAATCAGGTTGTAACATAAAATTCACTACTGAGGTTGCTCTTGGTATTATTATTGGCAATGTAGTTATCATACTATAAAATCTGCTTGTAGGACTAATAGAATGACTTTAAAGTAATTGGTCAGTATTGTCCAAATTTTTACTGACATGGCTGAGAAAAAGAAACCTGCTAGACTATAAGATATATCTTCAGACTTTTATGTGTAAAAGCCATCACATAAAATCACTTTGAAAACAAAGCACACTTTTAAGTAAAATAGTCATTATTGTAATGATATCCACAATCATAAAAATCTAATTTGGCTGTTCTAGGTTACAACTTTGATCAGTTTCCTACTCAAAGAAGTCATATAAAAATGGAATCATATGGCTAAAAGATTTATAGTTAAAGCATGTAGTGTAGATTAATTTAGACTCGAAATATCTGTTATTGTTTAATGGGTGAGTTCAAACAAGGTATTTTACCCCATTCACACCTTTTTCTCCCTCAACCGAATGGAATTAGTATCCACTTTACCTGGTTCTTGTGAACAGCAGTATGCAGTGCATCAAGTTACTGAAATTAAATATGAAACACTCAAATTCATAGGGCTGGCTTGTAGGTGTTCAATAAACACATAGTTGAAATCCTATCAGAGAAGAAATATTTCTGTGATAACAGAAAAGATTTTTGTCTATACCTTTGATGTTAATCCTGAGGATGAGAAATGCCTCCAAAGGCAGACAGTCTGCTTATTAAGTGTATATTTGTGGCAGGCTCTCTGTAAGTGATGTGAGCACCATCTCAGACACAAAGTCAATGTTCAGCATCATGGACATGGGCTACCTGTCCTACAAAAAGGAGTAGGTAATGATGTAAAACAACTTTTAGTTCTTATAGTACTGTAAATCACTTAAAATGTTTACCCAGACAGGGGCAGGGGAAGGAAAAAGAGAACAGAGAAAGTGAGAAAGACAGAGATAGAAACAGAGACAGAGTCAGTGACAGTCAGAACAAAAGAGATACAGAGACAGAGGTAGAGGAAAAGACCAGTGCTGCAGGATAGACCAAAGGATAAACACAAAGTATGAGTTGAAATATCTTTTATAATAGTCCATATAATACAATGTGTGCAAAGCTCCGAGCAGTGACTGGCAACTATATGCGAGAAAAGACTTTCCACTGCACTTGCTTTCTCATCCATGACTATTCGAGGAATGTGTGTGGTATAATGCATACCCTCATTCAGCTTTATCCTCTTCTGCTTCACCCCCAAAACTATAAACAATAAATTTTCCCAAAATAAAATACAATAAATATGTTTTTAATGAATATTAAGAAAGTACAATTACAGTACAGCTAAATGTGATCTGCAAATGGAAAGGGTTTCTCAGTCCTAGAACTACCATTCTGAATGAAACACTTCTTAAAAATATGGTCCATAGTGAGACAATAATATTCCATGTGAAAATAGCTTTAGAAGCAATTCAGGACACTAACAACAAATCTTTGGAGGTATCACGGAATCAACCACGACCCTTCAGGAGAAGCATCTTTTTTATAGCATACTTGACAATGTGACTATCACTACTTTTTATCCAATAAATGCTGGCTTCTTGCCTGCTCCTCCATACCTGCCCTTTTGTATGCAAATCTGACACTTTCAGATGTTAACCTTTTGATCTCTCACTGTTTTGCAGATATTATTACATAATGAATTGAAAATTCCTAAGGCTGAATCTGTGCAAATAAAAACTATATTGTTTTTATCTTGATCTATTTGGAAAATAGAAGAGAATTTAGTTGGGTCAAGTATTTGGATTTCTCCTTTAGTTCATCCAGTAACTTTATCCTCTATAGTGAGAAGAGACCATTCTTATTCTTGCTTCCCTTTTAGGTTTAAGTATATAAGCTTCTGATTTGTTTAATTGACTAGTAAAGCAAAGTGCTTATTCATGAGTCTATGGAACCACAACAGGAGACAGATCCTGCTCTACAATGCCTAAACGTACTATATGAGACCTCTCAGAGGCCCCTTCACTTCTGTGTGAGTCCTAAGCAGACAGGATGGAAACAAAGAGGACTAGAAAATGACCATAATCAATCTCTTCATAGGAAGTGAGTGGCAAAGAGTGACAATCTGACATAAATAAAAGAAACTCACAGAAATATTGGAAACTCAAAGAAATCTTGAGACCTAATAGTGTTTTTTTTACCTTGACAATGATGGAACTGTTTGAATAGTCTTTTAAAGGCAAGTACTTGAAAAATACTTATGAGACTAATGAATCAGCCCTTTAAATTCAACACTGTCACCTGATTTTAGAGATATCAAAAACCTTGCACTCAAGATAGGTGATAGAAAACAGAACTTAAGTGGTTTAAGTAATATTGTTTTTATAATTTAGATATGAAAGTCAGGTTATCTTTGTGCAGAACTAGTCAAATGGCTAACAAAATTCAGAGCCAACAATTTGGTTTAACTTTTTCCCTTTCATTTGGCTGTTCTTTGACTCAAAGGATCTAATCAACCAAATCTCTCAGAGATACTGGAAAGGTATCACAGACTATATTTAATACTCCTGAACAAATCAGCAAATTGGCAAAATTACCAACATAGGTAACACACTAATAATAACAAAGATATTAAAATTATGTATTACATTAATATGAATAAAAGGAACCCTTGAGACACACCTGCACATGCACAAAAGGAAATATATGATTCCCTGTCTATTCCCAGAAGAGAATCCCTCTTCCTGCCACTGCCTGATCCTTTTCCCACCCTGTTCAGTCTACTGATTAGAGTCGGTTTAATTCATGGTCTGAATTCTTGTGGGTGGAATTCATTTTGTTTTGCTTCTTTGAGAGAAGAGACAGGGTCAGCCCAGCGGTACTCCTGGATCACTTCTGGAGGGTTCAGGGAACCATGTGTGTTGACGAGGATTGAACTTAGGTTGGCTGCATGAAAAACAAGCACATTACCCTTTATACTATCTCTCTTCTCTAGTCCTGAGGATTCCATTTTTTTTGCTTTTGTTTTGGGGCCACATCCAGCAATGTTCAGGTCTTACTCCTGGGTCTACACTCAGGAATCATTCCTGGCAGTGCTCAGTGCTCACATGGGATGTAAGAGATTGAATTCAAGTAGGAGGTGCACAAGGATATGGCTCTACCCACTGTAATATCACTCCAGGCTACCACTGGAATTCTTAAATACATAAATTAAATATAAATAAAGAAAATAGAAAACATTTTAAATAAAATATTTTAAATCTTGTATATCTAATTAAATGACAGGCAAGGGAAATTTAAGGTACACTGCTGGCATGTTTCTTTACTTATAAAAAGACATAACATATAGGATAGTGACGTAAATGCAGAAGTTCCTAGACTGTAAAAGTCAAAATAGTTTGTTCCAGTGTTTACAAAATAGGGAATTTAATTTCCTTTATTATTACAATATTCTTATTAGCACCTCAGGTGCTCTTAACTTTATTGTATCTTTGACCCGATAAAACTTTATCATGGAATCATGCAAAGGAAAATATAACCCTTGCAAGAAAATGAATGAACAAGGAAAAAAAATAAGATCCTTTGTTTTATACCTAGGAATAAAATTTATTTTCTTGACATTCCCTCAGGATAAATAAATTGTATTTTGAGTCAAAATACTATAATCAGCATAAAATCAAATTGAAGTCCCTTTCTCAAGACAGAATTTCTAAAATATATCCAAGTTTATAGTAGTTGCTTTTGTTAGGTTGTGCAGTTGACTGAGAGAGCACATGTGCATTGCTTAATAAATTCTTGGTAGTGTATTCAGAGTACTTTATACTATGTCCCGTTAGAGGACCCCCTTTATAGATGCCAGGATACCAAATATTAAAATGTTTTGAAAAGGCATTAGGTTCTGACAATGCAGTAAATGTCAATAATAAAGAAATTCATTGAATCTTTACTACTATTCCTAGTTGCATCACTAAATATTTAAAACAGGGAGCATAGGGTTTTGTGCTACTTGTTCATATTTATTCTCTGATGCCCATTAATTCTATTACTCCCTCCATATTATAAAATAGGTTTTCAAATACTTAACTTGCTCTAGTCTTTCCTTTAATAAAAGAGAAAGCAATGCCTAAAAGTATGTAATATCAGCTTATTATTTAGGCATAATGAGCCTCTATGGAAAATGATTTACATGGGTAGCATGTGTCATTCACATATGTGCAAATTCACCTTAATATACCTAATCTTCCTGATTTCATGAATTACTCATAGAAGCTCTGTCTTGTGACGAAATTGACCAAAGTGCATTTCAAAGAGGATATTGTGTTATCATTAGAGGCTATGGGTATTCTAAAAAGTGTACAGTGTATCGTTCAAAAAATCTAGGTAGATGCTAACCCTTTTGGTGTATGTTTGAAATAAATATTTTATTCTAAGAAAAGAAAACATACACAGAAGCATACTACTTTTTTTTTTCAAAATCTTGTAATAAACTGTGATACATAAGTTTGCCAATGTATATTATGATCATCTTAGTCAAAAGCTTATTTTCTGTTGTTTTTCTTTATACTCATTTTGGAATGATTGAAAATCCAAATTTTTATAAGCCAAGGTTTGGGGGAGAAATAAATAGGTTTCATCAATTATCTGGAACATCTGCTTGTCTGTCTCTCCCTACCTTAAGAGTCCAATAACCCATATAAAACAAAACCATAATTTTTCCAGCATTTACAGTACATAAAAAGAACATCAGCAATTTGAGACAGTCATCCTAGCTAGTTATAGAACTGGATCTTAAACTTGGGGGTTAATGACAGATCAAAAAAATGCTAACAGCTGGATCAACTGTAAAATATGTATTATCTACACATGAAAAGGTGACAGTCTACAAATGCTAAAATACTGTGTCTATTGGCATTCAGTGAAATCTTTCCCTGAACCTGATTTTCTGCACTGCAGGGAAAGTAGATGGGGTGAACCACAAAAAACAAATCTGCAAACCTACTCTGCTAGGCCATGTACTTCTCCCTAGATAAATGATCTGAACCAAACAAATCCAAATCTTCCTTTATTGCCCCAGTAGTAGGTATTCACCAATTTGCATACTTGGCGCTGAAAGTAGGCGAGCATCCTGAGAATCACGGATCTCCTCCTCAGATAAACACCTGACTCTTTCAGCTTTGTGGTTATTTTCCACAGTGATACAGCAAAGGGTCGATTTTGGCTTTGTTTGGTTTTTGCGGGTTTTGTTTGTTTGTTTGTTTGTTTTTTTCCCGGAAAGGAAAGGGAAAAAAGGATGGAAAGCCCTATAAAGAGGAGTCTTCTGGTTATCCGGGGGTTCCGGCAGGCCCTCTGAATCCCGGTGCAGCCAATTATCATCGCAGGAAGGGGGTTCGGGTTGGGTTAAGATTTTCTTGTTTTCTGCAAAGGCTAGTAAAGGTGACTTCCAAGCGTGCAGTACATTGGGGAAGGCGGGGGTGGGGGTGGGCGGGAGAAAGCAGATTAAAAAAAAAAAGTTTAAAAAAAAGTGCTTGAAAAGAATTTTCAGAGATTTCTGGGACTGAGACCTGCGTGCAGCATCCCGCATCTCCGTTGGTGTGTGCGACCGATGTAAAGGTCTCCTGTTTCCAGTCTCCCGGGGAAGGACCATCCCAAACGCCTTTCCTTGGGGGCAGCAACACGCTTTTCAGTGGTTTGCAGGGGCGCCGCGTTCCATGCTAGGTGGTCCGTTTCGAGTGCTCACAACTTTTTGGCACCGTCGTGGCAAGCTGCGGCCCGGAGGGTGGTTCCTGCCAAGCCCCGACTGCTGACCCGGCGGACCAACACTTTGGACACGGGGATTTTCGTTCTGGGCAGTTCACTCCGGGCTGGCTGCTGGGGCGCGGCGGGGGGCGCGGCGGGCAGGTGACCGAGGTGCTTGATGCTGATGGGGATCCTGGAGTCCTTGGGCAGGCTGCCCGGCGTGCGCAGCGGGCCGGCCACGGCCACGGGCGAGCCAGGTTTGCGGCGGGCCGGACAGGGCGCCGCGTCATGGCCAGCGGGGGACACAGCGAGGCCGCCGTCTAGGCCGTCGACAGCGTCCCCGCTGCCGCTGCCCTGGGGCGGGAGCGCCTTCCCAGCTCCGCCCGCGGGATCCTCGTCAGGGACCTCGGGAGGGCTGGAGTCCCGGTGGCCCTCGTCGCCGTCACGGACCCCTTGCTGAGACTCCCCGCCGGGCGTCGAGAGCTCGTCGCCGGGCTGGGCCTCTGTGGGGACCCGGCTGAGCCTGGGGCGCTTGACAGTCGACGCCGAGTCCTTGGCCGCCTCGGGACCCCGAGCGTCTCCGGGGCGCTCCGGACCAGGACCGTTCTCCAGCCCCGAAGCCGCTTTCGCCTCCTTGGCCCGCGCCGCAGGCACCAGGCCCTGGTCCTCCATCTCCTCGGCGTGCGACAGCATGTCCCAGAACTCCTGCAGGCAGGTGTCGTCCACCTGCTCAGGGCTCGCCATCTCCTCGCCGCCACCCTGGAAGGCCGCCGTGCCGCCGGGGGTCTTGCAGGGCACACGCGGCTTCCACGACCCGGCGGCGCGCTGCTGGCCGCTGGGGCCCGCCTCGTCCTCGGGCTCTGCGATAACATCGCCGCAGCCTGTAAGAGAGTCAAAGCTTTTCAGTGAAGTCACGTCAGAGAACAGGAGCCCGAGCCGGTCGGACGCTGGCTCCGCGGGCGCCGGAGCCACCCCGCTCCTCGACGCGTCCTCGGCCGGAGGTGGCCCCGCGCCCCGCTCCGGCGGCGCCCGGGCCTCGTCGGCGCGCCCGCGCCCCGTGCCCGCAGCGGCGGCTTCTCCCCGGCTTCGGGCGGCGGCGGAGGCGGCGGCAGCGGCGGCGGGCGCGCTCCCGGGGCTCCCGGCGGCGGCGGCGACGGGCCGGGCCGGCGCCGCGTCTCCCCCCGCGAGCTCACCTGCTGGCTGGCGCGGGCCGTCGGCGGGGCCCGGGGGCGCGGGCGGGCGCGCGGTGCGGGTCGGCTCCTCGGGCACGCACTCGAGGCTGGAGGAGAGTGAACCGGGCGGGGCGAGACCGCGCGGAGCGAGACCGGGCGGGGGCGCCGCCGCCGCCGCCGCCGGGCCGCGCTTGTCCCTCCGGGGCCAGCGCACGCCGCCGAAGAGCCCTTTGAGCCCGCGCTTTTGTTTGCTGCCCGCCTTGCCCGCGACCGCCGGTTCGCCCACGCGCCCGCCCTCCGGCCGCGCGTTCCTCCGGAGCAGCGACAAGAAGCTGTGCGACTTGGCCACGGAGCCGGGCGCCGGGACGCAGCCGCCGCCGCCGCTCCCCGCAGCCCGCGGGGCCCCGCCGTTGCCGCTGCTGTCCCCGCCGCGCGGCTCGTCCCGTTTGCCGCCTTCTAGCACCGCCACCTCGGCCAGACCGTCGTGGGTCTTGCTGCGCGCCAGGCCCGCGGGCCCCGAGCTTCTGCCGTCGCCTTTGTTTCGGACCCCGAAGATGCTAGGCATGGGGCCACCGGCTTTTCGCCGCTTGAACAGCTTGAAGGCCGCCTTGTTGATCCTCCCCGACGGCGGCGGGTCGGCGGCCGGCGTGTCGGCGGCGCCGTCGCGAGGCAAGTCCATGTCTACCGCGAGGGCCCCGGGCTCGGCCGCCGCCTTCCTCCTGCAGCCCCCCGCGGACGCGCGAGCCCCGCTGCAGCGGCCGCGCGCGCTGACAACCCCGCCGCCGCGCCCGCCCGTCTCCATGGAAACCGGCGGATCCGCCACTGTCGTCAGCCCTGGCCCCCAGCGCCTGGCCCCTGCAGCCGCGGTCTCCTCCGTCAACTCTCTCCTGCCCCGCGGCGGGCCGGGGAGCGCGCGTCCGGGAGCATCTCCGCACCCGCCGCGGCCTTATGTAACGCCCGACCCGCTTTGCCACCGCCAGGCTTTTGTGCGGCACGGTGCGCGCGAGCGAGCGGGCGCGTGTGCGTGTGCGGAAAGCGGGCGGCGGGCTCAGGCTGCAGCTGCCTGCCTGCAAGGACTCGCTCGGGATGGCATTCATTCCCTCTTACGCATCGCTGACCGCCGGCTCCAGCCGGACGTCTCTTTGCAGAAGCCCATCCTGGGTGTCCCTGTGCCCCCACCTGCACCTCACCCCACCGCAAGTGGACAAGGAGATGCAACCCGGCACGGAATGCTCGCGCTCTCTCGCGCGCTCTCTCCCTCTGCAGAGAGCCCGGACTTCGGGAATCGTCATGCTTTTCCCCTGCCTTCGTGTCTGTCCTTATCAGGGAGGCGGGGGAAGGTGCAGCCCCACGGACAGAGGTCCACATCTGTCTGCATTTCTCCAGATGGATATTGAAGCCTTGCTCTCGGTAGTCCGAGAGCAAACACAAACACAGGCGCCAGCCTTCAGATGCCAGTGAAAAGCTCTGTCGCCAAAGTACAAGAGCTCCAGGCTGGGCAAGTAGTCTGGTCCTTGGGGACAACACAGGTTTTTAACCCAGCCAGACTCAAGCTAGTGGGCTGAGAACATAAAAACTGTTAGCCAACCTGCATGTGGTCACAATGACCCAGCCAAGGGAGAGGGACATGGATAAACCACAATCTTCACAGGCGGACCTTCAGATCCCAGGGTCTACCTCCCTTCCTTCATCCCTTCCACATGTCCCTTGTCTTTCATGTGGGGCAGAAAAGAGCCTGTGGTGTTCCCCTGAGTCCTCAGGAGTCTGCAGCATCTCTAACTCACTCAGTGGAGGAAAACAGAAACTTGGTCCCAGTAAATACCCTGATAGGGCTTTTCTGTGTTGACTCCAAGGTGACAGCTAATCATAAAATCGTCACCAATTTCATGAGCCTGGTTGAGGATTTATTAAATTAACAACATAACAGAGAAATATATAAATGATATATATCTAATGATATTATTATGTAATAAAACATTTATTATATAGTTCAACAGGACTTAATAACACATCAGTCTTTATCCTAATTACCTGGGCCTTCACTTTCTCAGTATTGCTTAAATGCAGAAATTAATGTCCCCACCAACTGCAGCTGGATTAAAACTAATGACCGGGACTGGCCTCTGCAATGTCTATAGCATAAAGCAATATGAATTTTCAATGTGGAAGTAGTTTTAGTACACACGTTCTATCCCTTGACTTGAAGACTTGAATCAACAACACGGCGATCTCTCTCTCTCTCTCTCTCTCTCTCTCTCTCTCTATATATATATATATATATATATATATATATATATATATGTTCTCCTTTTTAAGTGACCATTAGCACTGGTAAGTAGCTCCTGGGTGCCCTGGGAGACACAGAGGGGAGAGGACTGTAAAGAAAAGTTCACTGGTTATTTCTTCACATTTTTGTGGGAAATAACTGGGACTCATCCTCAACTTTTCCACACACTGCAATTGGAATCACATGTTGGTTATGGCAGAACTGTGTCATTCTGGAAGCATTATGACTGAGACCAGAGAAAAACAAAGTAACCTATATACAAAGAAATCTTTTTATTTTCACTCATGGTTGCATGGGGAGAGGCGAACTTGCCAATGTGCTGGGAGTCACATCTGCTCCTATCCAGGGATTCAGCCAGGGCTTTGGACAGATATCATTTCTTTGGGACATAGACATCTAAAGAGCAGTGGCAAGGTTGCCTTCAGTCTGTGGAGGTGTCATGGAGACAGAAGAGATGAAGGCACCAAGATGAAAGCTTTAAAGACTGCATCGAGGGGCCGGAGAGATAGCATAGTGGTAAGGTGTTTGCCTTGCATGCAATAGACCCAGGGCCGATGGTGGTGGTTCGAATCCCGGCATCCCATATAGTTTCCTGAGTTTTCCAGGAGTGATTTCTGAGTGTAGAAATTTCTGAGCCAGGAGTAACCTCTGAGTGTGACCCAGATCCCCCCCCCCCGCCCCATAAAGGCTGCACCAAACACAAACACAGGGAGCACCAGACATTGGATTCTCTTTTGAGCAAAACCACCCTGTTTGGGGTTTTGTTTTATTCTTTAGTTTATTTCTCCCCTTGTTTACTATTGCCTACCTTGCCCAATTTAAGAAGGTATAGAAAATCAGAGTAGAACAGAAGAAAGAATGGAGGACATGACCCCAGAAATAATTGTTCCAAAATGACAGATGTACCAAGTAGTGTTTGTGATAGTTCTGGAGTTATGTGTGTCTGTGCTTTTTAATTTTGGTCCAAGTGAAAAGTTGTCCTTCAGTTGGGGCTTTTCTTTCTTAGTAAAAGGATAAAATCAGAACAAAGGAGCTAGAAAGATAGCTATAGTACCCCTGAATTCAGTCTCCCAGCATTGCAGTTTCCAGGGAACTATGGGATTGAGGGATGATAGGAATACTAGTAGTTTACAGCATCCATGGACCTGAAAATTATTGCATCACTGAACTGAAGCATTGAAGATTTTGGTCTAGTTAATAAAATATCATTGAAATTGGTTTTGGAGCCCCTGAGTTTTTCTTGGGAGCCTCATATACCCCTTAAGAAAAGAAGGAATTATGGTAGAAAGAAAAGGAAGAAAGAAGGAAGGAGCATTCCCTTATCCTTTACCAGGGTATCTTCTAACCCAGCCCTGCCCTCTTACAGACCACTCCTGGTGGTTCTTAGGGGACTGCATGCAGTGTCAGGAATTGAACACAGGTCAGCGTGTGCAAGTCAAGCACTTTCCCCTTTGCACTATCTCTCCAACTCTTCCATATTGGGTTATGCTCCAGTGTGACCCTCAACTCTCAAAAGAGTCATAACTGCAAAGACTCTTTTTCAAATGCATTCATGCTGACAGGTGCCAGACTAAGAATTAAACATATTGTGGTTTTGTTTGTTTTTGTTTATGAGAACACAATTTAACACACAATGAGCATGGCTTTTAATAGTGGTGACCACATCCAGCTCATCCTTGAACAGGATCATCAGTGCCATTGGCATAGCTGTCAATGTCCTTAGACTGAATTTGGGGTGTCCAAACAGGTGATAATGTGGCAGTTTACCACGTTAAAGTCAATCAAATTGGAGCCTAGAACTTCAGTCCAGTGGGAGTCAGTTACAGAAAATGAGACAAATAAGCACAGAAGGAACACGTAACAAACACACCACTGCTGTCTAGGGTAGTCCTGAATGAATTTATAGGCTGATCAATGCAATTTCATTCCTCTACCCTAGAGGGTAGAGGTTTTCAATGTGTAAACCATTGTTTAAGTTGATAGAGATATCAAAGATGGAAGCATATCACATTTTATTAAGTACTCGAAGAGCAGAGGTTGGAGGTGTTTCATATAGGTAAACAAAAGGCACCCTTAAAGTATAGAAAAAAGTAATGATAGTTTCCTATTCTATTTTGCCTATGTTGCCTTCTACATTTAAAGGTCCCTAAATTAAAATAAATAAAGGACCCTAAATTATTTTATACTATTCTTTCCTGGATTCAATTTTGTTTGTCCAATATATTATAAAAGATCTAAACTCTTTTGCCCAGGGGATTTTGGGTTTCTTAGGTGGATCATTTTCCACAGGGTGATTCTGGAAGATTTCCCACAGGACTACTGAAAGTTTTCAGTCATTATTGGTACTTTTGGAGTTGCCAGAGATGAAGGAACAGGAGCACTGTCAATCAGAGTAAACACCCAAAAATGTTATCAACCAAGAAGATTAGACATGGTTCCCACATATCCTGGGATTGAGACCCTTGGTATCTCCCAGGTTAATCCTGGAGTTACATGAACTGAAAGTGGTTATTTCTCTTATTAACCATTCTAGTGTTTAATTTAGGATTGTCCTAATTTCTATTTCAAATAGATGCCAAAGTACTATAACTTATCCTTCAAAGATCTATTTCTTGTTCCCCTACCAGAGGTGAGTCAATGTTTCAGAAAGCAGGGAATTCTTTCCCTGAGACTCTTCAGATCTGACTCCCTACTCTCTCTAGGTTAATTAGATGAGGAAATGAGACTTTGGAGAAACTTTGACGCAGACATAGTGCGTAACACTTTCTTTTTTTAATATAATTTTTATTTTAATCATAGTGGGTTACATTTCATTCACAGTAATATTTTAGGTACATATTAACATTGAATCAGAGGAATTCCAATCACCGAATTGCCCTCCCTCCACCTCCGTTCCCATCCTGCCTCCCATGTCCTCCACCCTGACCCCGGTAGCTACTAGAATGAGTGGTCCCCACTGTGCCTAGCATGCTACTTAAGTGATCTTACAGCTGTTTGGTCTTGGTACCTCCATTATTTCCCCCTCTAATTGGGGGGGCGTTGACTTAAATAAATAAAAGAAGCTGGAGGGAGATGAGGGCCTTTGTCCGCCATCCCAGGCCACATGGCTTCAGCCCCCACTAACCGGCAGGTCTGGAGATTCATGAGAGTGGCAGGTAGAAATCTCACTCACAGGCAGGCTTCATGAGAGATAACATCTTTATTCAGCCTTAGCTATCAGATGTGGCTGCTACCGTTCAAGCGTGCTATTCTTAGCTAGCCCTTCATCTTCTTTCATCCATGTCACCTCTGACCTACACGCTGGTCAGGATTCAAAAGATCCAAAGGGCCAAAGGGCAAATAGCCAGAGACCACAGACCTATATACCCTTCCAAGACCCCTCCCAGGAAATGGGCAGGGTCTTGCAGGTAAAGTAAACGTAATATCTGGTTCCCAAAGCACCGCCCAGAAATGGGCAGGACTCAGATAGATACCTGTACCAGGAATGGGGCTACACACCCTGACCCTGGTGGCTGCTAGAATAAGTGAGTGGTCCCCACTGTGCCTAGCATGCTACTTAAGTGATCTTATAGCTGTTTGGTCTTGGTACCTCCATTATTTCCCCCTCTAATTGGGTGGGGGGCTAGATAGTTCAAGTTGTGTGGTTTTGTTTGAAGAAGAGAAAAATAATAAGATGGGTTAAAAATCAAATACGCCAAAAATGGGCAGAGTCCTTCTAGGGGCTCTCATCTTTGGTTTGAGAGACAAAGAGGAAAAAGAAGGTGAAACACCACAACAGTACAAAAAGAAGTATCAAATAAAATATCCAGTAAGCACTACAGCAATAATAAAAAGCAGCACATAATAGCCGTGGTCTTGAAATAAAAAACATGACAGAGCGCAAAAAGGAAAGAAGAGAAAAGAAGAAAAATAAATAAATAAATAAATAAAAATGGAGACAACTTCAATATACACACCAAAAACAAAGAAATCGACAAAAACTAGATAAATAAATTTAAAAAAAGATTATTTTGTGCTTTTTGTCTTTTTTCCCCCTCCTGCATAGGCACAGTATATATTGGGGTCATTTGAAAAGGAATTCCCTTGGCCTAAGAGATTTATCCACCCTTGAAGTATATTGTCATGGGATTAACTATAGACTCCTTTCAAGTTAATTTACTTTCCCCTTGTTGCTTTTGTACTGTGTGGAAGACTTCTGCTCCATCCTGGATGATAAAATCAGACCTCTGTTTCTAGAGATCTTGGTCTCTGCACAGGTCAAGGAGTGGAGCTTATGATGAAGTCTTTCTTTGTGGTTCTAGAAGTTCTGTTCCCTCAGTGTCATTTTAATCCGTCTTCTGTGGTTTGTGGTCTTGGTCCTTGCACTGATTCTAGGATAGAGCCTAGGATAGAATCTTCTGTTATGTTTCCAGTAGACCCATTCTGTCGCAATTGTCTCAAACAGACCTCTGGAACTAGAGATCATGGTTGTTGTGCAAGTTGTAGATCAAACTCTAGAATAGGGCTTTGTTATTGGTCCCAGGATACATACTGCCCGGTCATGGTTCTCTCAGCCAGTCAACTCTACATCGCGATCTTGGCTTTTGCACCAACCAAAGAGTGACAAGTCTTCCGATTTTGTCTTAATGTTAGCTGGTGAGGTAGGATAACCTACTCTTAGATCAAGTTGTTCCCGATTTCCTCATTGTCAGGATATCATATTAGAGCTGGCATTTGTTGGTGTCCTAGCAGTATTAAGGATGTCCCAGATGGTATTTGGTTCCTGTAGCTGTTGTGAAGAACTATGTTGTTTCTATATCTGGGATCCAGGGTTCAAGGCTGGAAGGTCGGTATAGACCTGGGGTCTAAGTTGGGTCCACATGACATATTTTCAAGGTGGGAGATGCCCCTGTATTGTAAAAAAGTATGCGTTCTTATCACTAGTAGATAAGAGCTTGTTTTTATACATAAGATTTCCCCGTTTTTTAGTGTGCCTTTGCAAGAAGAAATTGCAGGTGCTACATTATATTGCCAGTGCATTTGGGGGTGGAAAGAGAAGAAAACAGAAACAAGTACACACATAGAAGAGATAAAAATAGAAATAAAAATATATGTGCTCACGTATATATAGAAAAATATTTTTAATAATATTTCTTTATTTTTTTGTATATTGTTGACAATAATATCTTAGGTACATATTAGCATAAAATCAGGGGGGTTCCCATATCAAATTGTCCTCCTTCCACCTCCATTCCCATCCTACCACCCATATCCACCTCCCTCTCCCTTGGGGCTGCTAGAATAGATGGTCTCCTCTGTGCCTAGCTTACAGCTTAGTGGTCTTATACTTGTTTGGTATTGGTACTTCCCTTATTTCCCCCTCTAACTGGGAGGCGGGACT
>PVKC010018739.1:0-19481 GCA_004027635.1 Crocidura indochinensis
GGGGGATCGAACCACGGTCCGTCCTAGGTTAGCACAGGTACCTTATCTCCAGCGCCACCGCCCGGCCCCATAAAATTCTTAATTATAAGTCTGGGGAGGTAGCCCAGAGGTTAAGGTGCATGTCTCCAAGTTGAATTTCTGGCAATACATGACAACTCCTATCTCGTAGCTATGCTGGAATGACCATAATTACCCCTAGTACTACACACCCAAACATTGAATTATCTGACTGTTTGGTCAGCAATCACCAGGATTGATCCCCAACACCCCATGTCCTGCTCAGGAGGTTCCTTCACCCAAAGGAATCTTACTGGCTACAAAAGGTGAATATTGATGAATGGAAAACAGAAGTCGAAAGTATTCTTGTACATGAATATTGGTTTGGCTTGGTTTGGTTTTGAAATCACACCAGGTGATACTCAGGGATTACTCCTGATTTTGCACTCAGGAATTATTTCTGTTGGTGCTGGGAGATCATACTGAGGATCAAAACCAGGTCACGTTTGTGCAAGGCAAATAAATGCCTTACCTGCTACATTATCTCTCCGACCTCCTACATAAAAATATTGTCACAAAAACTGGAGCAAAGAACATCTTTGACTATGCCTTTATTGTGCTTTTGCCAGAGTGTCCACAATGACAAGATTTTAATGCACTGATTTTTGGCTTCTAGGAAGAATATGAAGAGCTGCTTCGCTATACTATGATGACTCAAAATAATGAATCGAGTGCTTCACATCAAGTGCCATCTCACTCTAAGGGAGAAGCAGTGCCAGATGTTCGAATTCCTGTTATAATTGATGATATTCTTCATAATCAAGGTTATGTTTATCTGCTGATATCTGTCATAATTTGTTACTGAGTTTGCTATTTCCCTAATCAATTATTTTAACTGAGGTGCCATAGTTTATAGCTGTTTGATGGTTATATACTTACATGGCTATAGTACCAGGCTCTCACTAGATTGCCAGTAACCTTTCATCATTGCCCCTAGGTCCCTGTCCCTATTTCAGCCAACTTTCAGTTTTCTGGTAGTATCTCAGGCTGCTTTCCAGTGGGGATTATCTGTTCCCTTTTCTTGTTTCTTTATAGTTCATGTATGAGGAAGATCATCTGATGTATGTCTTTTTTTATTTTATTATTATTATTATTGTTATTATTATTATTATTATTATTATTATTATTATTATTTTGGTTTTTGAGTCACACCCAGCGTCACTTAGGGGTTACTCCTGACTCTGCGCTCAGAAATCGCTCCTGGCAGGCATGGGGACCATATGAGATGCCAGGATTTGAACCACCGTCCTGCATGCGGGGTGAACACCTTACCTCCATGCTATCTCTCTGGCTTTTTTTAATTTTTATTTTGACCAAAGTGGATTACAAATCTTTCACAGTAATTTTTTAGGTAAATAGTGACATTGAATCAGGGGCATTCCCACCACCAATGTTGTCCTCCCTCCACCCCTGTGCCCAGCATGCATCCCATATCCCCCTCCTTTACCACCCGGGTTGCTAGTATAAGTGGGCCCCTCTTTGTCTAGTATGTTGTAGATTGGGTGTCGATTCTGTTGTCGTTGGCTTTGGATTTGGTGTTTAAGTCTGATCATTTTTTTATTTCTACTTAATGTTCATAGGACTGTGAGGTCTTGGAACCCTCCATTATTTCCCCCTCAATTTGTGAGGTGAAATAAGATGGTTCAAATTATGTGGTTCTGTTTGAAGAAAAGGTGGCTTCTATGATAATATCACATCTAATTTGGCACATTCCTACAAAGATGTCAGTATTTAAAAAATGAAGGTATTGCGCCATTGCATATGTGGCTATGCACTCAGGACTTTAAGGATTTGTGGAGCTGGGTCCATGAGCTAACAAGACTGGGGCTGTGGGTCTTGGCAAGGCTTCCAAGGCTGCTGGAATACAGAGGCACAGGGGGAGACTACTCATCTGATTCTAAAAGATCCAAGAGATCTCAGTCCCCAAAATGGCATTCCTGGAGTTTTTGGCTCTTAGGTGTCTCAGCAGAAAAACTGTAAAACCAGTGAAATTGAGCCAATGGTCTGTCAGTGGTTATGGGGTATGTGTGCAAGCTGCTTAGACTTCTGTAGTGCTGGGGACTTGCCCCGTACCCCTTCCCAAGGCACTGGAGATCATGTCATCATGAGTTTTCTCAGTTTGGCTTGCTTCTTTCCAGAGTAAATGGGTTTACGGCACTGACCAATAGACATGGCATTCTATCTCTGGGGGACAATCAAATAGAGTAATAATTTAATTTGACTGAAGTTAGTAGAAACAACAGCTACTAGAAATATGCAGTGAGCTAGCCTAGCTTTTTCAAGGCTATGACAATGTCATATGTCAGTTTCTTCTCTTTAGTGTAAATTGAGTTATATTCTATGACTGGTTTTCCTTTTCACCATAGTTGGAGAGTCAAATTGAGCTTAATGATACATTTAACTTTTTCTAGCCTCATATTTTTTTCTGGTATTCTTCTCTCTCCGGAATATTGTATTGTTTGTTTAAAATCTTTCTTAAGTTCTACTCTTCTTTAATTTAGCAATATAATTAGGCATTTTATTGTTTTAACATGTTTTAACAATCTAAAAACCATTTCTTTCAGCAGGAAGTAGCCCTGGAGTAAGAGAAATAAGGTCAGAAGTTGGAAAAGGATGTGACTTAAATACCCCAGTTCATTCAAAGGCAGATGGTATGACCTTTCTGTACCATTTTTATTAATATATGATATTTTATGGTTTCATGCAGTCATTCAGTATAAAGTATGATTTTTATGAGTTATTAATGAGTGGGATTTTAAAATGCTGTTGTTAATTTATTAAGAAATATTTTATATTTTGGGCCTGGAGAGATAGCACAGCGGTGTTTGCGGTGTTTGCCTTGCAAGCAGCCGATCCAGAACCTAAGGTGGTTGATTTAAATCCCGCTGTCCCATATGGTCCCCTGTGCCTGCCAGGAGCGATTTCTGAGCAGACAGCCAGGAGTAACCCCTGAGCACTGCCGGGAGTGACCCAAAAAACAAAAAACAAAAAAAAAAAAAAGAATTTTTTTAAATAAAGAAAGAAAAAAGAAAGATTAAAAAAATATTTTATTTGGGGCCGGGCGGTGGCGCTGGAGGTAAGGTGCCTGCCTTGCCTGCGCTAGCCTAGGACAGATTGTGGTTCGATCCCCCGGTTTCCATATGGTCCCCCAAGCCAGGAGCGACTTCTGAGTACATAACCAGGAGTAACCCCTGAGCGTCACCGGGTATGATCCAAAAGCCAAAAAAAAAAAAAAATTTATATTTTTAAGTAAATTAAAATAACTTCCTAAAGTACCTGGATACTTAATTTATTAGCTTGCCTGTTGATATTTTTAAGACTTTAAGACTGTTAGATCAAAAGAAAAATATTGGTTATCAATTAATGGAAATTTTTAATGTTTGACCAACTTAAAGCATGGGTGTAGGTTCATCACAAAGAATAAGAATAATCAGTGCTGGTGGGGATGTGGAGAGAAAGAAACTCTCATTCACTGCTGGTGGGAATGCTGTCTAGTCCAGCCTTTATGGAAAACAATATGGAGATTCCTCAAAAACTGGAAATTGAGCTCCTATATGATCCAGCTATGCCACCTCTAGGGATATACCCTAGGAACACAAAAATACAATACAGAAATCCCTTCCTCACACCTATATTCATTGCAGTGCTATTTACAATAGCCAGACTCTGGAAACAAACAAGATGCCCTGCAACAGATGGATGGCTAAAGAAACTGTAGTCCATATACACAATGGAATATTATGCCGCCATCAGGAGAGATGAAGTCATGAAATTTTCCTATACATGAATGTACATGGAATCTTTTATGCTGAGTGAAATAAGTCAGAGGAAGAAAGATATAGAATAGTCTCCCTCATCTATGGGTTTTAAGAAAAATAAAAGATATTGCAATAATGCCCAGAGACAATAGAGATGAGGGCTAGAAGGACTGGCTCACAATATGAAACTCAATACAAAGTGTGGTGAGTACAGTTAGAGAAATAACTATGATAGTTGTCATGACAACTATCATGACAATGTTAATGAGTGAGAGAAGTAGTATGCCTGTCTTGAATACAGGCATGGGGTGGGGAAGGAGAGAGAGATGGGGGTCACTGGTGGTTGGAATGTTGAACTGATAAAGGAGAGTATTTTTTTATGACTGAAACCCAACTACAAGCATGTCTGTAATCATTGTGCTTAAGTAAAAATATTATTTAAAAAAAACTATGGGGTTTGGGGGGCATGGATGGGTGGGTGAGTGGTTCAGGAGCCATGCCCAGTTATATTCAATAATCATTCCTTGCAGGACTCAGAATACCATTTGTGATTCTGGAGATCAAACCTGAGTGAGCTTTGTGCAAGACAAGCACTCTACAACTTTAAAAATAGCAATGTGATTACTTTTGTGAGCTATGATACCTCATGGTAAAAAAATAAAAATTAAACAATTTTGGTAAATGGTGACAAGCCCTTCAATCTTCATTATTAGAACCTGCAATGAAAATGAGATACATGAAAAATGAAAATTAAGGTAGTATATAATTCAAAAACATATGTATGATAAAATAGATTATTATATTTTTGTCCAATAAATAAATTTTCTTGGGCAATTATACTTTTACAATCTCAAACAATGCAAGGCAAAAGAGGTTATTTAAGAGGTAAATAAGACAGAATCATTTAAGTAAAGTAAAACAGTTGGCAATAGAAAGTTAGAAAAATGAAACCCAGCAGTAACATTTATAAACATTTTATAAACATTTATTTATAAACATTTTATAACATAAACTTTATTCAACGTTATAAAAATAACCACATTTAATAGTTACATGAATTTAGTACAGAGTACTTCAGCTCTAGTTCAGTCCACATCTACATAGTGAGAATAGCATAATCAATCAGTCTTAATGTGTTGTTAAGGAAAGTAAATTATAGTTTCTTAACAGTAAATAGTACTGTTCCTTACACATAAATGAAGTTAATATTTTATTACTATATGCATTACAGTTAATTGCATATTAAGCAACTTTTATTCATTTTTTTTCAATTAGAAAATCTTTTCTTCATTAAAAATACATGTATAGGAAAATCTCATGACTTTATGCTATTTAACAGCTGTGTAGTATTCCACTGTACATAAGTACCACAGTTTCTTTAGCCACTCATCTGTTGTTGGGCAACTGGGCTGTTTCCAGATTCTGGCTATTGTAAATAGAGCTGCGATAAAAATAGGTATGTAGAGGGTATTTTTGTATTGTGTTTTTGTTTTTCTAGAGTATGTCCCTAGAAGTGGTATTGTTGGATCATATTGGAGCTCTATTTCCAGTTTTTTGAGGAATCTCCATATTGTTTTCCATAAGGACTGGACTAGATAGCATTCCCATTAGCAGTGAATGAGAATTCCTTTCTCCCCGCATCCCTGCCAGCAGTGGTTGCTCTTGTTCTTGTGACATGTGCCATGCTCGGTTGCGTGGAGATGGCACCTCATTATTGTTCTAGTGATGTGGAGCTTTTTTTATGTGTTTTTTGGGTATGTATTTTTTTTATTGACGAGATGTCTATTCATTTCTTATCCACATTTTTTGATGTGGTTAGATTTTTTTTCTTGTTAAATTCTGTCAGTACCTTGTATATCTTAGATATTAGCCCCTTATGTGATGAGTATTGGGTGAATAGTTTCTCCCCTTCAATGGGTGGCCTTTGTGTTCTAGTCACTGTTTACTTTGAGGTGCAGAAGCTTCTCAGTTTAGTGTAGTTCCATTTGTTTATCTCTGCTTCCACTTGTTTGGACAATGGTGTTTCCTCTCTGAAGATATCTTTAGTCTCAATGTCATGGAGTGTTTTGTTTTCTTTGTATACCTTATAGTTTCAGTATATCAAGGTCTGTAATCTCTTCTGACTTGACCTTTGTTCATGGTGTTAGATGAAGGTCCGAGTTTGCTTTTTTTTTGCATAAGCTGACTATCTGTTCCAATATCACTTGTTATAGAGGCTTGCCTTGCTCCATTTGCATTTTGTCACTTTATCAAAGATTATTTGATTGTATATCTGGGGAACATTCTTTGAATACTCAAGTCTATTCCATTGATCTGAGTGTCTGTCTTTATTCCACTGTCATGCTGTTTTAATGACTTGCTTTGTAATACATTTTAGAGTTGGGGAAAGTGATGCCTTCCATCTTCTTTTCACTAAAGGTTATTTTAGCTGTTCATGGGCATTTATTGTTTCAAATGAATTTCAGGAGTGTTTGATTCACTTCTTTGAAGAATGTCATCAGTATCTTTAGAGGGATTGCATTAAACTTGTACAATGCTTTAGGGAGTACTGCCATTTTAATGTTGTTAATCCTCCCAATCCATGAACAGAGTATGTGTCTCTATTTTCTTGTGTTCTATTTTATTTCTTGAAGTGCAGTGTTTTCTAATTTTCTTTGTATAGATCTTTCACTGATTTAGTTAAGTTGACTTCAAGGCATTTGAGTTTCTATGGCACTGTTGTGAATAGCATTCATTTTAAATTTCTTCTATTTCTTAATTTTAAGAAATTTAAGAAATTTCTATTTCTTAAATTTCTTGCTATTTCTTCTGTATCATCATTTTGCATGTTAATGTTGTAGTCTGACATTTTGTTATACAAATCTATTAGTTCTAGAAGCTTTTTGTTAGATTCTTTAGGATTTTTGAAATAAAGTATCACGTCATCTGAGAATAGTGAGAGCTTGACCTCTTCCTTTCCTATCTGATGCCCTTGATATCTTCTTGTCTAACTGCTATGACAAGTACTTCCAATACTATGTTAAGTAGGAGTGGTAGAGAGGGCAGCCTTGCTTTGTGCCAGATCTTAAAGGAAAGGCTTTTAGTTTATCTCCATTGAGTATAGTATTTCCATGGGCTGTAGTAAATGACCTTAACAATATTGAGAAAAGTTTCTTCATTCCCATCTTGTTGACAGTTTTTATCATGAGTAGGTGTTGGATCATATCACATGATTTCTCTGCATGTATTGCTATGGTCATATGGTTTTTTCTTTTCTCTTGTTGATAATAGTATATTATGTTGATTGACTTGCTTATGTTAAAACATCCTTGCATCTCTGGAATGAAACCTACTTGGTCATGCATCATGGTGTATGACTTTCTTGATGAGGAAGTTTATCCTATTGGCTAAGAGTCTTTGCATATTTGTTCATCAGGGATATTGGTCAGTAGTTCTCTCTTTTTTTTTTTTTTTTTTTGCAACCTCTCTGTCTCCTTTTAGTATCAGGGTGATGTTAGCTTCATAAAAACTATTTGGGAATGTTTCTGTTTCTTCATTTTCCTGTAAGAGCCTGAAAAGGTTTGGTAGTAGTTAGAACAGTTTGAAAGAATTCATTAATGAATCCATCTGGCCCTGGACTTTTTTTTTGGGGGGGGCCACACCCGGCGGTGCTCAGGGGATACTCCTGGCTGTCTGCTCAAAATAGCTCCTGGCAGGCACGGGGGACCATATGGGACACCGGGATTCGAACCAACCACCTTTGGTCCTGGATCAGCTACTTGCAAGGCAAACGCCGCTGTGCTATCTCTTCGGACCCAGGGGAAGACTTTTTAATCAACATTTTAATTTTCTCAGTAGTGATGGGTCTGTTCAGATCTGCTAAATCATCTTGGTTTAACCTTGGGAGGTTATAAGAGTCCAAGAATTTATACATTTCTTCTAGGTGGCATAGAGTTTCTAAAGTAGTCTCTGATTATCCTTTGAATTCTGTAGTATCTGTAGTGATCTCCTCCTTTTCATTTCTAATTCTGTTTTTTAAATTTCTTTCTCTCTCTTTGTGATTTTTGCTAGTGGTTTATCAATACTGTTTATTTTTTCAAAGAACCAACTCTTGCTTTTATTGACCTTTTGGACTGTTTTTTGGATTTCTAATTAATTTCTGCTCTAAGCTTTATTATTCCTTCTGCCTGCCTATTTTTGGCTCATTTTAGTGATCACTTTCTAATTTTATAAGCTGTGTCATTAGTCATTTATATAGGCCTTCCTTCCTGATGAGTGCTTGCAAAGCTATAAATTTTCCATTTAATACCGCTTTTGCTGTGTCCACAAATTCTGGTCATTTATGTCTTCATTCTTGTTTGTTTTCAAGAATGTTTTGATTTCCATTGTGATTTTGTCTCTGGCCCACTAATTGTTCACTAGTGAGCTGTTTAATTTCCTGGTGTTAAAGTTTTTCCTCTTTGTCTGTTTGTAATTCACTTTAATGTCAGGGCATTATGATCTGAGAAGGTAGTTCATATAATTTCTACCCTCTTGACTTCATGGAGATATGTTTTATGGGCCAGCATATAGTCTATTCTGGAGAATGACCCATGTGCATAGTAGAAGAATGTGTATCTAGTTTTCTGGACATGGAGAGTCCTATGTATATATCTACTAGGCCACTTTCCTCCATTTCTCCTTTCAGAGCTCGTATTTTCTTGTTAGGTTTAAGCCTGGTTGACCAAAAAGGGGTGACAGGGCAGTGTTGAAGTCTCCCAGTATTATTGTGTTGCTTTTGATGTCTTCTTTCATATTTTTCAACAATTGTTTTAAATACTTTCCTGGTCTTTCATTGGGTACATACATGTTTAGGAGTGTAATTTCTTCCTGTTGTACATGTCCCTTAGTTACTACGAAATTTTTATCTCTGTCCTTTATAATTTTTTAAGTCTAAAGTCTGTGTCATCTGATATTAATATGGTTACTCCAGCCTTTTTAAGGGAGTTTTTTTGCTTCAGTGATTGTCCTCTAACTTTGAGTCTTTGCTTTTTTTTTTTTTTTTGACTATTCATATGTGTTTCTTTGAGGCAGCTGAACATTGGATTTAGCTTTTAGATCCATTTTTCCACTCTGTGTCTCTTAACTGATGCATTTAATCCATTGATATTGAGAGAGATAATTGTCATGGGATTTAGTGCCATCTTTCTGTAGGCGTTTTTGTGTCTGTTGGTCTATCTTGTCTTGAATTAGATCTTTCAGTTTGTCTTTTAAGACATGTTTTGAGTCTGTAGAGTTTCTGAATTGTTATTTATCCGTGAAGCTATGTATCCTTCCTTCAAACCTAATGTAAGTCTGTCTAGGAACTACTCTTGGTAATGCACTTATTTCATAGAGTTCTGTCACTACATCCTACCACTGCCTTTTGGCCTTAAGGGTTTCTTGTGACAGGTCTACTCTAAATCTTAAGTATCCTCTTTTGAAAGTAATATCCCTTTTTGATTTTGTTGCTTTCAGTATTCTATGCCTATCTGTGGGATTCATCATTTTGACTAGGATGTGTCTTGGGGTGCTTTCCTTCGGGTCTCTATTAGCTGGTACTCTTCAGGCATGCAGGATTTAGTTGCATGCAGTCTTTAGCTCAGGGAGTTTTTCTGCAATGATAATCTTGACTGTTGATTCTTCCCGGGATTTTTTCCTGGGTCTCTGGGACTCTAATAATTTCATGTTTTTCTGTTGAGTTTATCAAAGACTTCTATTTTCATCTGTTCACATTCTTTAAGGATTTGTTTCCATTGTCTTATCATTTGCTTTAAGGCTCTTTTAAATTTATTCTGTTGTATAGGATTGCTATTCATCTCATCTCCAGCTCACTGATTCTTTCTTCAACTGCTGTTACTCTATTGGTAGAGGCTTCCCAGTGAGGTTTTTATTTCACCTACCTGTTATTTCAGTGTGGCGTTCTCTCATTCCTACTTTCATATTCTCTAGATTCTTATTTGCAGTTCTCTGTTTGTTCCATGCTTTCTTTGAATTCTATGAGGATCCTCCATATTGCTTCCATAAAGTCCTTATCTGAGAGGCTAAATAAGTGGTTGGTATTTTTCAGATCATTAAAGCTGCCATCATTCTCTATGTGTGAGAGGAAGGGAGAGTATGTGAAGGAGGCATCTCAAGCTGCTGAGTTCTAAATCTAAGACAGTACTAAAGTGATGAGTAGTCACTTTAAGTGCATTGATAGGTGTTTTGCTGCTTTTTCTTAGATAAACAACAGTTAGCCTTCCAATATAACTTATTAGCACTTGAGTTCTTTTCTGTTTGGACTAACCACTTTTTTTTTCCTTTACTTTTAGGGTTATCACCACTATCTTCACCAAGGAAACCTTATCCATTTATGGATTTTTTCAGTTCAAATTTTTTAGCTGACTCGTCCTCCCCGAGATCTAATTCTACCCATCCTGATGTCCAGGAAGCCGTCATGAGTGATTTTCTTGTCTCTCCTGAAAGCCTTCAGAAAGTAGAAAACCTCCTTGATTTTTGGAGCTCGGGGATTAAGGTTGGTGAATGTGTGTGTAATGTTAGGGTATTATTCTTAATGCCACTGGAAATTCTTCACCTAAATTAAAGTATTTTATAGTTATTATGAGAGTAGTCCTATGTCTTTGATCTGATATCTCTCTCGTATGGAAACCTTAGGAATTAATGCTTCTACCCTAAATGGTTTCTTCTCGCTGTGTTGATCTAAGTAACTTGTGATCTAGGCCTGTCTTGGTCTTTCATTTTGTTTTTTCCTGACAACTCTTAGAATGGACATTTAAGTGTTTGGAAAAAGCAAAGGATCTATTCTTCAGTAAATGAAATCTGAAACTCTTTTAAATAACAATAATATTTCATGCAAAGTATGAATAATCAACATTCAAATAATAAGTAATAATGAATTCCTGGGGCCGGAGAAACAGTATAGTTGGTAAGATGCTTGCCTTTCATGCTGCTGACCCAGTTTTCATCTCCAGCACCCCAGGTGGTCCTCCACACCTACCAGGAGTGATCCCTAAGCATAGAGCCAGGAGTAAATTCTGAGCACTGCTGGGTATGTTATGCCTCAGGGGAAATATTTCTCTCTCCCCTCCTCCTAATATCCTCTCCCACAGACACAATAAATTCTAAGGTTGGTGAATGTAAACTACGATGATCCAGGACTGTTGACCTGACACACATTTTTATTAGTGTGATCTGATTTTTTTAATTTCATTATTTAATTTTTTAGTTAAGCAAAATTGTTTTTATTGAAAGAAATTTAGAGAAATGTGTAGGGGAGGAAAAAGAGACATTCAAGAGAGGTGATCTGATTTTTTTAAGTGCTTTTATTTAGCATTTAAGTTGACTTCATATTTTTTTATTTCAGCGTAATTTTAAAGAGTAGCATTAAGGAGCAATCTACTTAATTATCAATGTATTTTCTTTTTTCAGACAAACATCTTATCAGAGCTAACTAAATGGAGACTTAATTTTATTGACTGGCATCGAATAGAAATGAAAAAAGAGCAGGAGCGACATGCAGCAGATTTGAAACAACTACGCAGCCAGATCAATGGCTTACAGGAGCTACAAAAGGCCTATGAAGTCTCCATTGGGAGAAAAGATGAGGTCTTCTTTCTTATATTCTTTGTTAACCGAGATCTCGTAAATATCTTGTTAGGTTAGAAAAATGCCAGGAATTGGGCCAGAGAGATAGCGCCATCATCAGGAATGCCTTCTCTGCATGCCAGAAGCCTGGTTTCAATCCCCACCACTGCATGGTCCTCTGAGCACTGCCAGGGAGTAGCCCCTAAGCACTGAAGGTGTGGTCAACAAAACAAAAGCAAAACAAAACCAAAAAAGCCAAGGACTTGATTCTTTTATACCTGATACAAGATACAAAGAGCTATCAAAATATCACAAAAATAAGTTTGTTCTTACTTCATACCAGAGGCATATCATTTTATCTGTTCCATCACTTCTAGTGACATTTTATAAGTATTGAATGTACAACTCTGAATTTTTTTCATCCCAGTATTATTTCACTATTCCTAAGAGAACATCAAGGATCCAGCATTAACTGTATTTAAACAACCTTTTAGGAATCAGTGCATCTCATTTACTATGTGTCTTGTTTAATGGAGGGATTCTTCGTTTCATGGTAAACATAGCAATCACATTTTATTTCACTTTCTGTTAGTCTCTTAACATGAAAGTGGGGCTTGAGAGAGAGTACAATGAGTAAAAAAACTTGCCTTGCATGCTGCCAACCCAGACTTGATCCCTGACATCCAATATGATCTGTATTCCCACCCCTAGTACCACTAGGAGTAGTTCCTGAGTGCAGAGTCAGGAGTAACCCCGGAGCATCTCTGGGTGTAGTCCCAAAACAACAAAAACCAAAAACAATGAAAGTAAGGTTCAGGGTTGTTTTATGTTTTAGCTCCCAGAAAGACTTTGAGCAAAGCAGATACTAAGAACTCTATGACTCCTCTGGGATGGTGACTTTCAGAGGACTCAGAGATGACACCTCCTCAACTGCATATCTGCAGAAATAGCACTTAAGTGGTTAAGTGAACTAGATAAAAATCTCTGTTTAAGGATTTTTTTTTTAAGTACATTTCTGCTGGTGGCTTAAAACAGTGGTCTCAAGTACCGATCTATAGACTGCTGCTAGTTCACTGTATAGAGAAGTCCAAAACCACTTGTCTGCCACCTTGGTAAGTAGGACTCAGGTATAGAAAGCTTGAAGAATGCTGGCATAAGGTATAATACCAAATGCAATAATTTAGAGGCCAAGTGATCTCATGTGCAAGGCCCTGAGTTTAATTCCTGGCAGTAAAAAGTTCTTGCATTAGTCTGAGCATCACCAAGAGTGGTGTTGCTCCCTTAGCACCTCTGAGTAAGGCCTTGTATAATACTATGACTCAGGTGCTTGTGAGATAATAGAGCAGGTAAGGTGTTTGCCTTTCACACAACTGACCTGGGTTCAATACCCATCACTCCATATACTATATGGTCACTTGATCCCTGCTAATAATAAGCCTGGAACATCACCAGCTGTGGCTTAAGCTCCCTCCATCCCACCGCCCCACCCCCAAAATAGAACCCATGCTAAAATAAATCTAAAATTGTTTATATAGTTTACTCATTTGAAACAGTAGATACTAATGCCATTCATATTCACTACTAATGTCAAATCTCTGAGGTTTCTAAATATTTTTACTTTATTTTAAAACTTCACACAAAAATACTTCATATTACAGTTTTAAGAAACACATTTTTTGCCCAGGATCTATTCCAGACTCTTTGCTCAGAAGTGACTCCTAGTGGTGCTCAGGGAATTTAAACCAGGGACAGCCACATGCAAGTTGTCCAGCATCTAACATCTAGCCATCTGTCTAGCCCCCTTTTTCTGTTTTAAAAATTATTTAAATCGGGGCCCGGGAGATAGCATGAAGGTAAGGCGTTGCCTTTCATGCAAAAGGTCATCAGTTCGAATCCCGGTGCCCCATATGGTCCCCCGTGCCTGCCAGGAGCAATTTCTGATCATGGAGCCAGGAGTAACCCCTGAGCACTGCTGGGTGTGACCCAAAAACCAAAAAAAAAAAAAAAAATTATTTAAATTACCAAAATATCTCTCAGTAAATGTGTCCAATTTACTAACTCTTTAATATGGCGTTTTCATATGCATGTTTTAGTTATTCCATTTTTTATAAGACGTTCATCAAAGTATAACTGTTACTGCTTTTATAAGTTTTTTTGGGGGGTGGGTGGTTTGGTTTGGTTTAGTTTTGTGGGCAGCACTCATAGGCTACTCCTGTCAGGCACGGGGGACCACATGTAATGCTGAGGATCAAACCCCGGTCTGTCCAGGGTAGGCTCCATGCAAGGCAAAAACGCCCCACCACTGTTCTATCACTCCTGGTCCTAATAAAAGAGTTTTTATCTTTTTAACCAATCGTTGAAACATTTCTGATGTTAGTAGGAGGGACTAGAATAGTGTCTAAAATTTTGGCCTGCCCTTAACTCTGAGACATTTAGTATATATAACAAAAATGTTTAATGTACAGTTTTTTCCTGAGTTCAGTGTTCGTGACCATATTACTTTTCATATGCATAAACTTTTATGGTGATTACCAGTGTACATGATATCTTGGAATATCTTTCCTCTTTTGTTCCTTTTTACTCTTTGATATATAGTATACTTATATGGGGGGAACAGTCATTTTTAAAAATAATGAAGTAGCTTTTAGTTATTATTTTAGTTTTTCAGTCTAAAAGACTTAGTCTTTTAAAAATAATGACAATAACTATATAAATATAATAGTGAGCCATAGAGATTAAGCCTTGCATTAATTTAATCTTTGATAAAATTACTTTTATTGTAGCATCATAGTTACTGAGTGAATTGCTTTTCACAGGTGATTTCTAGCTTGTCTCATGCCATAGGCAAGCAAAAGGAAAGAATAGAGTTGATGAGAACTTTCTTCCGCTGGCGAATTAATCATGTCAGAAACAGACAGGAAGTAAGTAAAACACAGAAGGAGACTGACAGGTCTCTCTTCTGAATTAAGATGAGTTTAGGATTTCCTATTAGAACTCTTGTTAACAGCCAAGAAAGATCTGTGTTGAATGGATTTATGATTTTAAGTTGCTCTAAATTCAGAGGAATTTTATTTGGGTATAGGTCAAGAAAGAATATTATACAGATTTTTATATACATATCACAAATGACCAGGCTAATAATGAGTGTGCCAAAATTGTAAATATCTTGGCAATGGAATATCTTTAGCAAATTAAGCCTCAGATGTGATTATGTGGGGAAAGAATTTACAATCTTTGATAGCCCCCATCACTAGCAGGCTGGTTGGAATGCGCAGGAAACCATCAGGTTCAAACCAGCTTGAATAGGGCCGGGCGATGGCGCTGGAGGTAAGGTGCCTGCCTTGCCTGCGCTAGCCTAGGACGAACCATGGTTTGATCCCCCGGTTTCCCATATGGTCCCCCAAGCCAGGAGCAAGTTCTGAGTGCATAGCCAGGAGTAACCCCTGAGCGTCACTGGGTGTGGCCCAAAAACCAAAAAAAAAAAAAAAAAAAAAAAAAAACAGCTTGAACATCACTGATGGAAGGGGAAGAGGAGGGATATTTCCCCCCCAAAAAATATTTTTTTACATATCTAAATTTGAAAGTTTTGATAAAAATGGAGTTAAATCAGTATATAAGAGTAAATGTAAACTAAAAAGAATAATTATAATTATATAAAAATAGAAAAGTATGAGAATTTATGTTTAATCCCACAAGAAAATAATCAGCAGAAGGGATAGAAAGTGAGTGATTATGAGCAGTCATGTGGAGCTATAGAGTAAATCTGCATTTAGTTCCATAAAATTTTTATTCATGGGAAAGGGAAAAGTAGTTACCATCATCATGGAATAGTATTTTTCCTTTCAGAATATTTTGGAGAGATAGTAATGGGGATTTACACACTTCCTTGTAAATCAATCCTGTTTCTAGGTTCCCAGTGCACTGTGAGGAGTGACCCAAACAAAAAGCCAGGAAAATGCCTCAGAGCACCATTGGCCCAACACCTCCACCAAACACACACACACACACACACACACACACACACACACACACACACACACACACATTTCTAGTTCTTTTAATTTAAAAAATATTTTAATTTAATTTAAAAATGAATGATTACACCTACATTAATGGTGCCCAAAAGTGATTTAAATTAGTATATCATCATTTGAAATTTATTCATGACAGAAGGGGAATCTATTATATATATAATTTAGCTAAAATAGTTGAAACAACCAGCACTTATATGGTTTTTTTTTTATTATTGGATTTTTCTTTTGGTGGAAATTTTTGTTTATTTTTGGGCTGCACTCAGCACTGCTCCTGGATTTGCACTCAGGAATTACCATACTCCTGCCAGGCTCAGGAGATTGTATCAGATACCAAGGATTAGACCTAGGTCAGCCATATACAAGGCAAGTCCCTTCCCCGCTGTACTATTGCACAAGCCCTAACTACCATCACTTTTTTAAACAACCTTTATAATTTAAGAAAATTGGGAATTGAAACTGCTTAAAAAGAATTTAGATTATTTTGATTAGAAAAATCACATATGTTTCAATTTGGGTCAGTGCAGCTTTGTCTGTGAAGGCATGAATGACTCTGAAGACCTAGCCTATCTACCACCTTTCTGCCTTCTAGCCACTCTGTTGGCTGCCCAGTTCAACTGACAATGTGCAATGATCATGCACATTTCGTAAGTAAGATGGCCAGTGACAAGAGGTTCATTTTCTTTCATTTGTGTTTTTGGTTGATTTTCCTAAATTGACATATTACATAGAGTAGTGCTCTAATGGGTAAGAGCTTAGGCTGCAGAATGAGCAAAAGCTGACCTGTCCCTTTCTACTCATGTGACCAAGGTGGGTAACTTAACCTCTTCCTTCCTGGTCTCCCTTCTGTACTCAAAGTGATACAATTACACAGAATTGAATGTATGTGTTCCATGTAATCCAATGCTATGAGTATTATTACTACTGATATGATATACTTATCAGTCCAGTAGGTTTTTGAGCTTGTGTGTTGCTTTGATTTAGGCTTATGAAGATAAACTAGCTGACCAGTATTTTCAAAGAAAATTGCTGAAGAAGACCTGGAAAAGCTGGCATTCTGTGGTGCAGCGGCAGTGGAAAGAAGTTGTGGAACGAGCTTGTCAAGCAAGAGCTGAAGAAGTTTGTGTCCACATTTCTAATGATTATGAAGCCAAAGTTGCTATGGTAAAATTTGGGGGGTTTCTTTTTTGTTTATAGATTTCTTTTGGGGACATTTATGGGTTGGAAGCTGTCACACCTGGCCTTTCTCAAGAGTTACTTCTGGTCTATAGTCAGAAATGACCCTTGGTGATTCTCAGGGGGTCCCCTGAGAATATGGTGCCAGAAATCCAACCAGGTTCTGCTACATGCATAGCAAGACAGGTCCTGATCTCCTATCTCTCTGACTCTTTTTTTTTTTTTTTTTTTTTGGTTTTTGGGCCACACCCAGCAGTGCTCAGGGGTTACTCCTGGCTGTCTGCTCAGAAATAGCTTCTGGCAGGCACGGGGGACCGACCATATGGGACACCGGGATTCGAACCAACCACCTTAGGTCCTGGATCAGCTGCTTGCAAGGCAAACACCACTGTGCTATCTCTCCGGGCCCCCTCTCTGATTCTTAATATGTTTCTATTATACTTTGTTTGTGTTTTGTTTGTTTGTTTTTACTTGTTTTTTAAAGGGGCTTTGGGTCATACCTTGTGATGCTCAGGTGTTACTCCTACTTCCGTGCTCAGGGAAAGCATATGGGTTGCCAGTAATCGAACCCAAGTCAGCTGGGTACAAGGCAAGCACCCTACCCAATGTATTATCTCTCAGGCATCTGACTTTCATTTATTTTTTATTTTATTTATTTATTTATGTTTAGTTTTGGAGGCCATACCCATTTGATGCTCAGGGGTTACTCCTGGCTAAGCGCTCAGAAATTGCCCCTGGCTTGGGGTACCATATGAGACACCGGAGGATCGAACCGGGGTCCCGCTGCCCTTCCTTGGCTAGCACTTGAAAGGTAGACACCTTACCTCTAGCGCCACCTTGCTGGCCCCTTATGCTTTATTTTTAATTGATTTTAAAAGTTGTATATGAATTTATATTTTCCATTGCCTTTTAATAACAAAATGAACTATTATGATGAGAAAACTTGAAATCCAGATAACATAAGACTTATTATAGCAGTAGGTCTCTTGAAATCAAATATTAAAAGAAAAAAAGACTTCGCCATAGTACAAAGTTTCTAATGTTAAAAAAAAAATGTGAGGCCAGAGAGGTTGTAAAGTGCAGAGGACACTTGCTTTACAAACAACTCCAATCATGGTTCAAGCTCTGACAACTGCATATGATACCCCAATCCCTCTCAGAATAATCTCTGACCACAGAGCCAGGAGTAAGCCCTGAGTACTGACAGACATAACCCCAAAGCAAAAAGCAAATAATGTATGTATAAATAATTGTATGCAGTTCAAAACAATGTGCAAGACAGTGCGATATTTCTGGTTTTGCATGTTAGGAAATTATGTTGTATATGTACTTTAAATCTTATAGATAACATTTTGTTTAAAAACTTACTGTAGGTCCGGAGCTATGATATAGCAGGTAGGGTATTTACCTTGCATGCGGCTGACCCTGGTTCAATTCCTAGCATCTCACAAAGTTCTCTGAGTTAGCCATTAGTGATTTCTGAGTGCAGAGCCAGGAATTATGCCTGAGTGCCACTAGTGTTGGGGGTGGGGGGTGTATATATGAATGTAGGCATTTAGATATTTTCTTCCTGAAGGGTTAAAGACTATTTGTACCTGTAATGTTTAATGTTCTGTCTGAAAACTTTACTGTAAAAATGGCATCTTTTGGAGGTGGAATGAGGACAATTTGATATGGGAATCCCCCTGATTTTATGTTAATATGTACTCAAAATATTATTGTCAACAATATACAAAAAAAATAAAAATATATATATTAAAAAAATGGCATCTTTGTGGAATTAAAACACATGAGCACTCTTGAGTGGGATTGGTACAATAAAAATACCTTGATTTATGGCTGGGAATGAGAATGGAATGTTGATGACAATAGAAGCAGGATATGCCTTTTCAAATAAATTGAGGCACAAACAGCAGAGGTATGCAGTAATGTGTTTTTATTACTTCACATAAAATATCTTCATAGTATAAGTACTTTATATAGTTTATGTATTTACAATAATGCTGCCACTCATGATTTTAATGCACATAGTTACCTCACCTCAATACCACCAAAGCACCAAAATTTCCCCAGTGCCCCTGAGTTACTTAGCAATCGTTTTTCTTCCTTATTTAATTTTGTTTTTATGTATCTCCTTATTTCAGTTGTCTGGGGCCTTGGAAAATGCAAAAGTTGAGATCCAGAGAATGCAGCATGAAAAAGAGCATTTTGAAGACTCCATGAAGAAAGCTTTCATGAGAGGTGTATGTGCATTAAATCTTGAGGCCATGACTATGTTTCAAAACAGAAATGAAGGTTAGTCTTCTGTTAACATTTTTTTCCTGTTTTTTGTTGTTTTGTTTTGTTTTGTTTTTGGGTCACACCCAGTGACACTAAGAGGTTCCTCCTGGCTGTGTGCTCAGAAGTCGCTCCTGGCTTGGGGGACCATATGGGAAACCAGGGGATCGAACCGCGGTCGTCCTAAGCTAGCGCAGGCAAGGCAGCCACCTTACCTCCAGTGCCACCGCCTGGCCCCTCTTTTCCTATTTTTAAAAAGGATTTAAAAATATTTTAGTGATCAGTGTTCCACTGTACTAATATTCTGCAGTAGATCTAGGGAGGCTTTCATTCAGTGCCAGAAGTTAAGGAATCCCTCCCAGTAATTCTCAGCCAACTTGATAGGCTATTCAGTGTCAGGACCTAAGGACACCCTTGAGTGGGAGACTGTGGTGCCACATCCAGAAGTGCTCAGGTAGCCTTCTCAGAGTGCTGGTAGTATAGTATATAGTGAGGGGTGTATGCAGGGAATTGGTTCAGGGTCAGCCACATGCAAAACTACTAGCACCTTAATTCCTGTACACACACACACACACACAACACATACACACACACACAC
>PVKC010018740.1:0-19482 GCA_004027635.1 Crocidura indochinensis
ACAAAAAAAAAAAAAAAAAAGAAAAAATAGACACACACGCATGCACACATACAGAGACTAGAGAGATAAAACAGCAAGTAAGATTTTTGTCTCTCATATTTTAAATCCTGGCACCAAAATATGGTTCCTGAGTTCAGAGACAGAATAACCTCTTAGCAGGTAAAGCCCCAAAACCAAAAACAACTCCCCCCAATAATAAACCAAAATAAACAAACAGCTCTACTAAACAAAGCACAAAGGTCTAAAAGCTTAATTATTAAAGTTTGTGCATTAGCAAAATTCTAATATATAATTATTGGAATTATACTGGAATTACTGGATTTCGACTATTGCTTAGGAACTTTTTAGTTTCTGGTGCTGAGGGTCTACTCCCAGACCCAATGTTTTGAGGCTTGCTCCCAAGGATGCTCAGGAGATCCATGCAGTGCCACTCTCCTGAATGCACAGTGTGTGCTCCAATACTCTGAGCTGTCTGGCAGTCCAGAAAAGGAGACTCTGTCCTTTTACTGGGTTAGCTTCAAGTCTGTTTTTGATCTTTTATGCTTTATATTTTACAGAAAACACAAAATATTTGCAAGCACATTTGAAAATGATAACAAATCATATTGACATGATGAAAACACTATTCCAAGCAATTATATAAACCTCTGCTGATGGATACATTTTCCAAATTTTTATATATAGATTAAAAACTGATGTAACAAGTAAAAGAGCATGTACGGAGCCTGTAGTTATTCTCATGACAGCATACTTCAAGGGTGGAGAAAACCTGTATCTCTTAGGCCAAGGGAATACCCTTTCTAAACTCCCCAAAATTTAGTGTGCCTATGCAAGAAAAAAAAAAGAGGCACAAATAAATTATTTTTTAAGTTTTGTAATTGTTGTTTTTTCTTGCTGTTTTTTCTTTCTTTCTTTTGGACTTTGTTTTGTTTTTTATTCCAGGACAGTGGTTATTGTATGGCTGCTGTCTATATTGCTCTGGTGCTTTTCGAGTTTTTTGTTTGATGTTTTTTTATCTTTTATTTTATTTTATTTTTTATTATTTTGTACTGTTGTTAGATTTGTCTTCCTTTTCTCTCTCTGCTGTTAAACTGATAGAAGGATCCTCTCATTTTTTGCTTGTTCAATTTTTGACCCATTTTACTTTATTTTTATTTTTTTTCCTCTTTCCTTCAAACAGAACCACACAACTTGAGCCATCTTGCTCCACCTCACAAATGGAGGGGGAAATGGTGGAGGGTGCCAAGATCAAACAGTCACATGAACATTAAGTAGAAATTTAAAAAAAGGTTCAAACTTAAGCAACAAATCCAAAGCCAATGACAACAGAAGTGATACCCAATTTACAACATGCTAGACACAGAGAGGACCACCTATACAAGCAGCCTGGGGGTTAAAAGAGAAAGATATGGGATGCATGCTGTGAACAGGAGTGGAGGACAATATTGGTGGTGGGAATGCTCCTGATTCACTATCACTATGTACCTAAAATATCACTATGAATGATTTGTACGTCACTTTAATTAAAATAAAAAAACTGATATAACATTCAGTCTCCTTAAAATATATGCATTTACAAAGGGCTTATCCTATTCTCTGACTTGTTGAGTTTATCACTTGATTCAGGAAGATTGCTTTAGTCAATATTAAATCTAGTTGTTGATAAAATGCTACAGAAGAGAACTATTATTCAAACTAAATCTGGAATTTGGAAAATGTGTATATACTAATTTTAATAATATACAGTTTTAAAACACAGATATGTAGCTTAAACAGGCTTTTTAGGGGTCGGTGAGGTGGCACTAGAGGTAAGGTGTCTGCCTTGCAAGCACTAGCCAAGGAAGGACTGAGGTTAGATCACCTGGCGTCCCATATGGTCTGCCCAAACAATGGGCAGTTTCTGAGTGCTTAGCCAGGAGTAACCCCAGGGCATCAAATGGGTGTGGTAAAAAAAAGGCTTTTTAAACAAACTATGAAAGTATCAGATTCTAATATTTTAACAGAACAATCTTTGACCAATGATATGGATGACAAGTTGCAAATGTCTTAATTTCTCTTAAATGCTTTCACATGTAAAAATAAATTTCATCTATCAAAATTTCAAAATGAAGTCTTCTGATACAATAATATTCACGATTTCTTCCAAGAAAGGTTCTATTTTTGCTAATGTCTATGCATTATCATGCATATGATTTTGTTCTTTTTAAACACTAAGTAGCCAATACCCATCCCTCTCTATAAAGCACCCTATTCGTTGTACCTATCATTTCATCTAGCCGCCTCAAGCATATATTTATATATTCATTGTTGTTTTTTTGATGTACAGGAGGATATTAAAAGTTATTTTTTTAATTTTTTATTATTTTTATTATAATCATAGTGGTTTACATGTCATTCGCAGTATTATTCCAGTTACATATAAACATTGAATCAGGGGAATTCTCATCACCGAGTAGTCCTCCCTCCACCTCTGTTCCCATTCTGCCTCCCATATCCTCCACCCTCTCCCCAGGGTCTTCTAGATTGAGTAACCCCCCTATGTTTCTGGTTTATTACTTCGTGATCTTATATCTGATTGGGCTTAGTGTCTCCATTGCTTCTCCCTCTAATTCGGAGGCAGGATTAGATAGTTTGAGTTTTGTTATTTTGTTAGGGGAAGAGTACAGTAATAGAATGGGGTAAAAATTAAGTATGCCTACAATGGGCAGAGTCCTTCTAGCAGCTCTCATCCTCGGTTTGAGAGAAGGGGAAAAGAAAAGGTGAAACACCACAACATTTTACAAAGACATATCAAATAAGACATCTAGTGAGCACTGCAGTGATAAAGATATGCCCCACATAATTGCCATGGTCTTGAGATAAAAGACATGACGGAGCGCAAAAAAAATCAAAGAGAATAGAAAAAAGAAAAAGTAAATATATAAGTAAAATAGTGGACTACTACTTATATATCTACACCAAAATAAGATGGTCAACAAAAACTAGATAAGAGAAAAATAAAGTAGTTATGAAAAATAAATTTAAAAAAAAGAAAGAGAGAAAGAAAAAAGGAAGAAAGAAAGAAGAGAAAAAAATTGTTTTGAACTTCTTGTCTCTCTCTTTTGTGGTTTTTGGGACCCACTCGGTAGTGTTCAGGGGGTTAGTTATTTTTTAATATTTGTTAAACACCTTGGTTACAAACATGATTGTGGTTGGGTTTCAGTCATATAAGATGAGGACCCCCCCACATCACCAGTGTAACATTCCTATCACCAATGTCTCAAATATCCCTGCCCCCACCTGTACTCTAGATGGGCTTTCTATTTCCCTCATATATTCTCATTGTTAGGATAGTTCGCAATGTAGTTATTTATATAACTAAACTCATCACTCTTTGTGGTGAGGTTCATGAGGTGGGTTATAACTTCCAGCCCTCCTCTTTTGTCTCTGAAAAATGTTGAGAAATGTCTTCATTTTTCTTAAACCCATAGATAAGTGAGACCATGCTGCATCTTCCTCTCTCTCTCTGACTTATTTCACTCAGCGTAATAGATTCCATGTACATCCATGTATAGGAAAATTTCATAACTTCATCTCTCCTAACGACTGCATAATATTCCATTGTGCATATGTACCAGTTTCTTTTTTTTTCCCACAGTTTCTTTAGCCCATTCATCTGTTGAAGGGCATCTTGGTTGTTTCCAGAGTCTTGCTATGGTAAATAGTGCTGCAATAAATATAGGTGTAAGGAAGGGGTTTTTGTATTGTATTTTTGTGTTCCTAGGGTATATCCCTAGGAGTGGTATAGCTGGATCATATGGGAGCTCAATATCCAGGTTTTTGGAGGAATCTCCATATCACTCTCCAGAAAGGTTGAACTAGTTGGCATTCCCACCAGCAGTGGATAAGAGTTCCTTTCTCACCGCATCCCCGCCAACACTGCTTCTTCTCATTCTTTGTGATGTGTGCCAATCTCTGTGGTGTGAGGTGGTACCTCATAGTTGTTTTGATTTGCATCTCCCTGATGATTAGTGATGTGGAGCATTTTTTCATGTGCCTTTGGCCATTTGTATTTCTTCTTTATCAAAGTATCTGTCCATTATTCTCCCCATTTTTTGATGGGATTAGATGTTTTTTTCTTGTAGAGTTCTGTCAATGCCCGTATATTTTGGATATTAGCACCTTATCTGATGGGTATTGGGTGAATAGTTTCTCCCAATCAGTGAATATCTAACTGTGCTCACCACTCTTTGTGTTAAGCTTCATATCATGGGTTGGTTCTTCTGGCCCTAATATCTACTGTCTCTGGGCATTACTAACATTCTGTCTTTTATTTTTCTTAAATCCCACATGAGTGAAAATAATCTATGTCTATCTCTCTCCCTCTGACTCATTTCAGTCAGTATAATAGTCTCCAAGTATATCCATGAATAGGCAAATTTCATTACTTCATTTTTCCTAACAACTGTGTAGTAATGTAGTATTCCATTGTGTATATGCATCAGTTTCTTAGCCACTCATCTGTTGTAGGTCATCTGTGTTGTTTCCAGATTCTGGCTATTATAAATAGTGCTGCTATGAACATAGGTATGCAGAAGACATTATTGTATCGTGTTTTTATGTTTCTAAGATATATTCCTAGGAGTGGTATAGCTGGATCATATGGGAGCTCAATTTTCAGGTTTTTTTTTTTGGGGGGGGGGGTTTACACCCGGCAGTGCTCAGGGGTTACTCCTGGGTCCATGCTCAGAAATTGCTCCTGGCAGGCACGGGGGACCATATGGGGCACCGGGATTTGAACCGATGACCTTTTGCATGAAAGGCAAACGCCTTACCTCCATGCTATCTCCCGGGCCCCAATTTCCAGTTTTTTGAGGAATATCCATACAGTTTTCCAAAAAGATGTTATTCCTACCAGCAGTGAATGAGAGTTCCTTTCTCCCTACATTTCCTCCAGCACTAGTTGTTCTTGTTCTTTATAGTGTGTAAAGTATTGTATTTTTTGTTTTGTTTTGTTTTGCCTATGTTTTTGGCCACACCTGGTGATGCTCAGGGGTTACTACTTCTGTGTGCTCAGAAATCGCTCCTGGCTTGGGGGACCATATGGGACGAGGGAGGATTGAACTGAGGTCTGTCCTAAGTTAGCCTGTGCACCGCTCCAGCCTCAGGTATTATAATTTTCAGGGGTTTCTCCTGGCTATGCACTCAGAAATTGCTCCTGGCTTGGACCATATGGGATGCCAGGGGATCGAACCGCGATTCCGTCCTAGGCTAGTGCAGGGCTTATTCACGACTCTGCACACAGAGATCTCTTTGATGGCATTCAAGACCATGAGATATAGGACCAAACTCAAGTTATAAATGTGCCCCTCACACAGTGACATCTCTCTATGACCTGAGTTGATAGTTTTGAAGAATTCTAAATGGTAGAAAGAGAAGAAATTTACACACCAAGACCAAACTAGATTAGCAAATTGTTCTCTGCCAAAAAAAAAAAAAAAAAAAAAAAACAGAGAGAAAAGAAAAAATATTAAAGCAAATATACACAGTGAAAAAAATATCTGCTATAACTATTTTTCTTTTTTCTTTTTTTTTGGTTATTGGGCCACACCCAGTGACGCTCAAGGGTTACTCCTGGCTATGCACTCAGAAATCTCTCCTAATTCAGGTGACTATATAGGACATCAGGGGTCAAACTCAGGTCTAACCTGGGTCAGCCATGTGCAAGGCAAATGCCCTACCACTGTGCTATCGCTCCAGACCCTACAGTTATTTATATTTATATTTTCCTTTCCATTTTCTCACTCAAACAAGGTAAGTATACAAGGATAATAATGCAAGATTGTAGGTTAAGTTTTGAAAAATACACTAAAATTAAATTCTGTAAATCAAAATTGATTTACATGATTTACATGATTGATTTATATCATGTAGTTCAACTACATGATAATAATAATCAAGCCTTTTTGTTTCTTCCATATATATAAGGTTTTTTCTTTTTTCTTTTTTTCTTTTTTTTTTTGGTTTTTTTTTTTTTTGGGCCACACCCGGTGACGCTCAGAGGTTACTCCTGGCTATTTGCTCAGAAGTTGCTCCTGGCAGGCACAGGGGACCATATGGGGAACCGGGGGATCAAACCGCGGTCTGTTCTAGGTTAGCGCAGGCAAGGCAGGCACCTTACCTCCAGCGCCACCGCCCGGCAAGGTTTTTTCATATATAATTTTGATTCTTAGATATATGTATGCTCTGCATATAATTATGATTAAGTGATATAAGGTATTTTTATAATATTTATTCAGTTAACTGATTGTGAGCATTCTCCTCACTCAACGCTGGAAAGGAATTAATTGCCTTCAAAAACTATTTTGAATAGATAAGAATGCTTTTCAGTGTATACCACTGGGTTTTGATTGTCAACACTAAACAGAAAAAGGAAATGTGAAATAATTATATTGGGAGGCAGGGGATGCAAAAACTCAAATTGAAATGGATTAAATACCTTGATGTTAGACCTGAATACATAAAGTAAATAGATGAAAATATAGGCAGAACTCTCCATGACACTGAAACGAAATGTATCTTTAAGAAGGAAAAAGCACTAAACAAGCAAGTGGAGCAAAGATAAACAAATTGTACTACATTAAACTAAGAAGTTTCTGTACCTCACAGAAAGCAATGACCAGGATACAAAGGGTACACAAGAAATAGGAGAGAATACTTACCCAATGTCCTCCAAAAAGGGTTAATATTCAGGGTGTATAAGCAATGATAGAGCTTAATAAGATAAAAAGTCCAATCCTATCCAAAAATGGGGAGAAGAAATGAACAGAAACCTCATCAAAGAAGAAATAAAAATGGTCAAAGGCATATAAGGAAACAGTCCACATTATTAATCATCAGGATGATGCAAATAAAAACAATGAGATATCATCTCACACTACAGAGACTGGCACACATCAAGAAGAATAAGAACAACCAGTACTGGCACAGATATGGGGAGAAAGGGACCCTCATTAACTGCATGTAGGAATGTCAACATTTTGGAAAAGCAGTATGAATAATCCTCAAAAAAAAAAAAACCTAGAAAAAAATCTTCCACATAACCAAGCATTTCTGCTCCTGAGAATATATCCTAACAGCCCCAAAACATAACACAGAAGAGGCATCTGTGCACTTATGTTCATTACAGCACTATTCACAATAGCCAAAATGTGGGAGCAATTCAAGTAATTCAAGTGCCAGAGAATAGATATGTAGATAAAAAAAAAAACACCTATGGTACTTCTACTCAATGGTACACTATGCATTTGTAAGAAAAAAATATAAATATCATGGAATTTGCTTATATATGGATGGATATGCAGAGCATCATGATGAGTGAAATGAGTCTAAAGAACAGAAATAGAATGATTGCATTCATTTGTGGGATATAAAAAACAAAGTTAAGAATAATACCAAAAGACAGTTGGAATGAAGCCATGAGGACTGTTTCATGGTAGAAAGCATTCCAAATTGGGGAGATGGAGTAGGTGAGTGATGGGAAGTTCTGGGAGGACAGAGAAGGTACCACTATGATAATAAGAGTTAGAAATAATCACTCTGGATAAGTATGTGCAATAGGAGGTAAATGATATACATGATATTTTTTCAGTGCAGTATTGTAAACCACAGTGCCTAAAAAAATAAGGAAAAGAGAAAAAGAAAAGTGTCATAGAGGTAGGCTGGGTGGGGAATGACAGCAGGCAGCTGGTGATAATGGCAGAGTAAAATGCTCACTAAAGATGTTGTGTGAAAGGTGATGTGTAATTGAAACTCAACTATGAACAACTCTGTATCTATGTATCTCACAATGGTTTCATTGAAATACATAAATAAAAATAAATGTTTTAAAATGGGAGGATGGCAGCTCTCAAGTAGTGTTCAGAAGGCCCAGATTCTAGTGAATCTCAGTGAACCAGGTCAGTATTTAAGGCATGGTCCCAAGATATGGAGCTACTCAAGCCCTGAGTGCCAGGGATTATCTGGGCCACCCATTTGTTCCAGGAGGAGCTTCCAAGGTTATCCTCAGAGATATATGGGGGACTACAAGGTGCGGGGGATCAAACTAGCATCAACCACAGGAGAAGCATGTACCTTAAGCTCTATACTTTATCTCTGGCCCCTATTTTGTTGGATTTTGTTTTTATAGCACAACATTTAGAAAACTACTACTAATATAAAATAGCATTCCCTTTCTCGTAAGTTGGGTTGTTTTAATATTTTTTAGTCTTCAATATTACCCACAATCATCACTAAGCTTTCTGTCAACACCTAGGAATTAGTACCATGTATATTTAGGCTCTTTATACTTTAATAATAAAGTGTGGTAAGGGGCCGGAGAGATAGCATGGAGATAGTGCATTTGCCTTGCATGCAGAAGGCTGGCAGTTCAAATCCCGGCATCCCACGTGGTCCCCCGAGCCTGCCAGGAGCGATTTCTGTGTAGAGCCAGAAGTAACCCCTGAGTTCTGCCAGGTGTGACCCAAAACCAAACACCCCCTCCAAAAAAAAGTGTGGTGAGAAAAAAATATCAAATATTCTAAGAATTAGTGAACTATCAGAATAATGTCAGAATGACAAGTACAAAATCCCTCACCAAATCTTTAAAGCAGAAAAATTATGCACAAGAAAACTAAGTATTAAACGCTGCATAAATTTTGAACAACTAATAACCAGACTGAAAAACTACATACCAACAAAAATACTATCTTGAGGTCCTGTATGAAATTTGTGGCTCCACAAAATAATAATAAAAATTAATAATTCCCTAAACTAGTCACTTTATACATATCCATGTACATATTCTCAAAGTTGGGAAAAGAAAATAGAATTTTAATATAGAAAATAGAAAATATAGGGGCCCTGGAGATAGCATGGATGTAAGGCGTTTGCCTTTCATGCAAAAGGTCATCAGTTCGAATCCCGGTGCCCCATATGGTCCCCCGTGCCTGCCAGGAGCAATTTCTGAGCATGGAGCCAGGAGTAACCCCTGAGCGCTGCCGGTGTGACCCAAAAACAAACAAAAAAAAAAAGAAGAAGAAAATAGAAAATATAGAAAATAGAATTTTAATATAGAGGTTCTCAAACTTTTCCCAATCCCATCTTCTCTGTAACACCCATCTGGCACCCTAATCTGTGCCAGGAGAATCCCCACATGTATGCAATTTCCACTTGTAACCCTTAGAATTTCCAGAGTACCACTGAAATAATTCCACTAGGAAATATCATTTTAACCTATTAGTCATTCATGTATTCATCCACCAATTAGTCATACTAGGCTTAAGTGGAGAAAATATTAAAATTCTTTATTTATTTGATGTCAATCAATGTTTTCATAACAATAATAAAATTAAATAGCAAAAAGATTACATCATACCTAACAAAACTAAACTTCACAAAAAACATCCCAAGCCTTGTTGAAATAGAATCTAAAAATTTTCTTGTTAAAATTTTTTTTTAACTGGAGCCGGAGAGATAGCACAGCGGTAAGGCGTTTGTTTGCCTTAGAAGCAGAAGGATAGTGGTTCGAATCCCAGCATCCCATATGGTCCCCAGGGCCTGCCAGAAGCCATTTCTGAGCATAGGTCCAGGAGTAACCCCTGAGCACTGCCGGATGTGACCCAAAAAAACAAAAAAAATTTTTAATAACTAACTCACCAGGTGAGTCTCCTCCCACATCTGAGGTTTGGGTTGAATCTACTGAAGAAACCACACTGACAGCACTTGAAGATGCACTTGTAGAAGGCACGGAAGGTAACACTGCTGATTTTTTTGTTGCAATGATGACACTTCTGCAATAGAGAAATTGATTTTTAAGATGATAAATTCTTCAAACTTCAGAATGAATTCAGGTGAATTTCAGAATCATTTTCTCATATCTATTACCTTTATCTCTAACTTGATATAAAATTTAGAATACTTTCTCAAAAAGAAATCTTTTCAATAGTGTGCATATTTATGTGTACCAGTAGTATTGATTATATAGTATGTTTTAATTCAGGGTCATCTTAAATTATCCAATTTTAAATACTGCCAAAGTTATATAAAAAGAAATTTTAGCACTCAAGTGGAAAAGTAATTAACTTTTTGCTAACCTCAGAATTGAAGCAGAAAACCCAACATGTTTTTACAAGGATTTTAAAGCACAGATAATTTGAAATCATAAAACCTGAAAATTTTCAAATGGTTTTTTAAAAGAGGCAACATAAACAACTTTTTAATATGTATACAACCCTAAAGTTTCTTCTTAACCCCTAAAGACTGTCTTCTGTAATGTGATATAGGAATGAGAATAAATGCTATTTATAAAAACATAAGTTTTTAATTTTGCATATTATTAAAGCATAGATAGGTATTTATGGTATAACAATTTTAATTAAAGTATATTATTTATACCAAAATGGTTAACTAAAAGACCTTATTAGCTATAAGTTAAAAGGCATTATTAATTGAAGATAGCTCCATAAACATGTAAAAATCCAGTTAATGAGGTAAAGAAGACAGTTGATATATAGTACACTCCCACTGCAGCGCTTACTTTTAATTACCTGGTGTTAACCATAAGCCTAAACTCTTCAACATTCAATTTACTTAATCACATCTTTTGTTGACAATATTGTAACTACAAGCTTTAAGTAGTCCCTTAATAGCTTTAAAATATTCAGTTTCTAAATAAAGTAACCTGGATACTTGATCCCAGATACATTTCAAAACAGAAATTATGCAATTTCAGTACTTTAAAAAATACATTTTGTTATATCAAAAAGATAACACAAAGTGAAATAGGTTCTGTTTTACTTCAGTGACTATCATGTGACACCAAACACTGTTGCCAATTAAATCAAGTTCTTTTGTGCCAGGCATGGCTTATTCACCATACTGGGGGAGAGCTGGTGTCACATCATTATAAGGGTGACTGCCAATGTTAACTATACACTAAAAAATAGAAGCAACAGCCACCTGAGCCCTCAATCCAAAATGGTGCTTAAATCCTGGAGGCTTATGTTGAACGAAAAAAAGTGACGTGAGAGGGAGTGGCTATGACCTCGGCCACATGTGCTGGTGATACCCTTAGAAGACAACAGGGAATTTTATTTGTAGATTTCTACCCTAGGTAAAAAAAACTTATGAGATTTTGCTTAAAAAAAATCAGTTATCTATGACATACCAATGTACTGGGGGGACAGGAGGAAGGAGAATTATGGATTACTTGCACATTTGTGCAAAATTGAAGCCAACAAGATTCAGTTTACTCATATGACAGGAACAATAGCAAATCATTTAAAAAACTAAAAATTGTTTTCATAACTGAAGGTTAAGAAATAAAAAACTCCTTTAAAAATTAAGAAACATAAGAAACACTAAGTATAAGCTATCACACTCTGAAGAATTTCCCCAAAGATAATTTTAATTCACAAAAGATGTCTGCAACAATGTCCAGAAAGTCTTCAATTATAATGGTCAGAACCTAAAATAGAATCCTATCAGCAGAAAAATGAATAAATTGAATATCCAATGGAATACTAATTTAGCAATTAAAGAAATTTACCAAGAGAGATAACATGGATGAATCTCAAAAGAATTATGCTAACTGAAGAAAACCTTACAAAGAACAACACAAGCTTTCATGCCTTTTTACATTAAAATCTACACAAGGCAAATATAATCTGTGGAAGCAAAAAAACAAATTTTGCCTCAAGGGAATAGGGACAAGGCTAGTAAGCAGCATGAAGGAACTTACAAGACTGATTACATCTTGGGCCAGGAGACAGCTCAAAGGCTGGAAAACATTCTGTGCTTGCAGGAGGGCTGGGTTCCATCCCAGCACAGCACAGCTGTCCCCATGCACTGAGAGGAGCCAACAACAAGTACTCAGGCAGGAGTAAAAACCCTTCAACCCAGCATCTCCAAATGCAACTCCAAAACCAAAATAAAACAAATTTGGTATGTGAATTTTCCAAAATTAAAATTATATACTTAGATTTATCCCTTTCACTGCCATATGTTGTATCTTTGAAAACTGTACTGACTCAGGGGCAGAGTGATTGTACAGCTGAGTGATTGTACAGCAGTATGCTGTTTGCCTTGCACAGGCTGACACAGTTAGAACCTGGGTTCAATCCTAACATTCCATATGGTCCCCCAAGCAAGGAGCGATTTCTGAGCACATAGCCAGGAATAACTCCTGAGCGTCACCGGGTGTGGCCAAAAAACAAACAAACAAACAAACAAACAACAACAACAAAAACACCCTGTACTGACTGTATCTATACAGATATCTTCAGGTTATAGTATTTAAGCTTGAAAATGAACTGACTGACATCTGAAACTTACATGGAAATGCATCCAAAATGAAATTACTGACTGACACAGAAATGGGGGCTGGAGTGGTTGCACAGCGAATAGGCTCTGCTTTGCCTGCACTAGCTAGCCTAGGACGGATGCAGGTTCAATCCCTGACGTCCCATATGGTCCCCCAAGCCAGGAGCGATTTCTGAGCATATAGTCCGGAGTAACCCCTGAGTGTCACAGGGTATGCCCCCCAGGAAAAAAAAAACAGAAATGGACATATGATGAAACCAATAAAATGAAAAGCTAATTGCAGAACCTCAATAAAAAGTCGATTGAATTAACTGTACCACTATTTCAACTTCGTATTTGAAGTGTTTCATAGTAAAACCATTAGGACGATGCTAACAAGGAAGAAATATACCAAAGACATTCTACAATATAGTCTTTATTTGTCCAAGGTGACATGGTTAGAAGTTCACCTTGAGCTGGTGATATGGTTCAAGTGGTAGCACATCGATGTGAAGTAGATGCACAGTAGATGTGAAGCCTAGGTGCCTTCCCATTACTACCTTTTCCTCAGAGCACCATTATCATGTGTGGTCCTAGGACCCCATCACCAACAGAAGTAGGACCCATAAAAAAGAGATCAAAAAAAAAGAAAACTTGAGTTATTTCTAGTCTTTGTGTGTATGTGTGACTTTACTTCCCTCCACCCCACCCCTGAAATAGCTGGGAGACCATACAAGGCTGGGGATAGAATCCAGGATTCCCACCTGGACTTAATCTGTTGAACTCTCTCTCTAGCCTCTCTCTTATTAATAATTTTTTAAGCTACTGCCATTAATGCTTTCAATCATGAGTAAAATCTGGCTGAAGTGATAGCACAGCAGCCTCACATGCAGCCAAACCAGGTTCAATCCCCGGCATCCCATATAGTCAGTCCTCTGAGCCTGCCACGAGTAATTCTCGAGTGCAAGAATCAGAAGTAATGCCTGAGCACTGCCAGGTATGGCAAAATAAATAAAACATAAACAAAAAATTCTATGCCTTAATTATATTCAATTAATAAGACTTCATTCAAGGTTATTTGCATATTCCATTCTTTATATATCTGAAGTATGGCTTCCCATAAGAATTTACATGTATTCTAAATTCTGCATACATTTCTTAATATTCTTGATAGTTCCTGCTCTTGGGACTCATTTTTTACATTTCATGACACCAACCCTTTGTTTTTACTATACCTCTGACAAAAAGCCTTCCTCTTGATTTTGCTTGCCAGAAAATTTCCTTCATACCTTAGAAAATCTTGCTTAAAGGTTTTGGAAATTCTCAAAATAAATGTCAGAACTGTACTACAATTTCAGATTTGCCTAAATCTGGGGCTCTAATCTGAAGTGACCCTTTTATTGACATTCTTTTTTATTGTTTTTTTTGGGGTTTTTTTTTGGGGGGGGGCATACCCAGTGATGCTCAGGGGTTACTCCTGGCTATGCGCTCAGAAGTCACTCCTGGCTTGGGGGACCATATGGGAAACGGGGAGATCAAACCGTAGTCCGTCCTAGGCTAGCGCAGGCATGGCAGGCACCTTATCTCCAGCGCCACCGCCCAGTCCCTTATTGACATTCTGTTAAAAGATTTTTACTTAGATGTATGGAGAGGGTGGGCCACACCCAGTGACTCTCAGGGATTACTCCTGGCTCTGTGCTCAGAAATCGCTCCTGGCTCAGGGGACCATATGGGACACCCAAAGATTGAACCCAGGTCTATCCTAGGTCAGCTGCATGCAAGGCAAATGCCCTACCACTGTGCTATCACTCTGGCCCTAATTAGATGTATTTACACAACATACAATTAACTCACTTATAAAACAGAATTAAACAGTGTTAGTCTGATCAAAGTTATACAATCATCACTATAGTCGCATTAACATTAAATATAATCTTAAGCCATAATTTCTTATAGGCAATAAAGATAACGGTTCAGAAGGAAAAAAAAATCCTGATGTGGGCTCAAGAGTTAGCACCAAGAACTAGACAGAGTCCTACAAGCTGGAGGCTCCCCAGCTCTTATGATTCCCCGAGCACCATGGCATTAGCCCCTGATCCCCACCAGATGTGGCTCATAAACAAAAAGAAAATAAAAACTATGTATTACTACTATTACTAAAGTATAAAAAAATACGTATACAGATTAAAGTTTTCTATTATTAAACACAAATATGTGCACCTAAAATATACGTGTACCTAAAATTAATCACTTTCCAAATTGAACTGACTGATTTGAATCATTTTTGAGTAAGTAATATAGTAATTTAGCTCCAGCTTTGGATCGCATATAAAAACAAGGAAAATTCATTAATAATGACCTAATTTAAAAAGCATCTAGCATAGGAGAATTTAAACATATTTTCATTTATTTTACTAATAGTTTTCATTATTATAAATTTCTGTATGAAAACTTAAACTTTCCACAGAAAAGATAATTAAACTATCATTTATAAGTGCATATATGCAAATTTAAGCCATTGGGAAAAACTCAGAAATGCTAAGAGATATTATAAGAATTAAGGTGATTATAACTGGATGATCAATGATCACTGGTTTGACTAACCACATTCCACCCATATGGTCCCTTCTCACACTGACAAAAGTGACCCCTATGAATGGACGCAGAAGCAGCCACTGAGCACAACCAAATGTAGTCAAAATATCCTCTTCCCCTGCCAAAATCCAAACTTTAAATTTAACATTATCCAATACTGGTGATGCAAAGACTAAATACTTAAGTATTTTGCACTTTTTATGAAGCTCTTTGGAAAACACAAAGAAAATGAAACATGTATTTTACAAAACTATGGGAACTGAGATACTAAGCAATGTGATAAGAATAATTCTGGAATCATTTTCAACTAGAGCTTAAGTTTCTAAAAGAAAAAATAAAATCCTTATCAATATTTAAGAAACAAGTAGCTACCTTCATTTTTTTTTTTTTTTTTGGTTTTTGGGTCACACCCAGCAGTGCTCAGGGGTTACTCCTGACTCCATGCTCAGAAATTGCTCCTGGCAGGCACGGGGGACCATATGGGGCACCGGGGTTCGAACCGATGACCTATTGCATGAAAGGCAAGCGCCTTACCTCCATGCTATCTCCCGGGCCCCAACTACCTTCATTTTTAAGATGCAATCATTTTTAACAAAAAGCAATGGTCATAAAGTATCTGGAAAGCAGGTATGTCATGTAGTGATGCACAATATCTCTTCAAACTTTCAATCTAAAACGAATGTTTTACATAATATACTTTTCTTCTTTACAAACGTACCAACTAATAAATAGTTAGTATTTGTGGGATGCTATGCAAAGGACATATATTAGTACTCTCGTTGATATTTACAAAAACCCATGAGGTAAGTATTAAAATATTTCCCTTTTTACGGACAACTAAAGGTTATTTTTCTAAGATTCTAGAGACAAAAAATGAAAATACCACTGATATTTATAATCTAATTAGAGATGTTTTTCTGGTTTTTTTTCATTTATTAGCAAAAACCAGCAAAATTTTCTTCTAGATTACAGTGTTCAGAGATTTCACTTCAGAACAGTATCAGTTTCAAACATAACACTTTCAAATAAATGGTATTTTATTTAATATGCAAGTATTTCACTAAAGAAGAAAAAAGCATTTTTTAAGCTTAGCACTTAGTCCCCAAGGATCTAGTTGAAAAGCTAGGCAAACCCTTGAACTTTATCAAGATAAATCCCTGGCATTCACTAATCACCAGAGAGGATCTTCAAATTAGATAAGAGCAAGAATTCTGGCATGGGAACGAGCACAAACACCTTGCCATCCACAAAGGCCCACAGCATGGTAGCCTTTCAGCAAGGTTCCACTTATGTAGCTGTTACTCTAAACTCTCCAGCTATTGCTTGGAAGTTGATAATTCTTAAGATATGAGGAGAGTTGCGATTTCTGACACAGCATTCCAGAGATAAATACATGATCAGAGGGATGCTTTGAAATTCTCACTGGTCTACAGCTACATGAAAATAGTCTATCAAAAGGTGTCTCTAGCTAAGAAAAAGGAAACATAGCAGTTGTCTTGCCATAAGGCAGTATGTTAACTACACACCAGAAATTCAAGTTCCCTGTAAGATGAGGAAAATGCAATTATCAAAAGTACCCTTTGTTTTTTATTTTAGTGTCTCATAAAATGTATTTTCAAAGCACTGCTTCCTAAGTAACATTACAACTAACTCAATGCAAGCATAGAGAGGCATAGATTTAATTTCTACCCTATAATATATTAAGTACATAAAATGTAGACCGTGTATAATGAAAATATTTTATTATACTAGTTAGCTATGTTATTTTTTAAATCTACACTTATTCAAGTATTTCTCACTAATAAACCTAAGATTAATAAAAAATTAAATTTCGAAAACTAAAAATATTTTTAAACTTGATCATTTTACCACCCCCACCCTCAAAACAGTCATTGTTATTAATGGCTAAAATAAATGATTAATAGTTCAATTTAGGGTCATATGCAAACATAAACATCTCCTTAATTCTAAAAGACCATAATTCTAAACATTATACTCTACCTTTTTATTTTATATTACATCTCATTATCATTTTATATAAATACACAGTATTCTACTTTTCTTCTTAACTGCTACAGTATGTATGTACTTTATGTATTAAAAAATGACATGTACAACCAATCTTCTTAGATTAATAGCCATGTCTTCAAAGAATGCCCAAGAGAATCTAGAGTCAGAGGGCCAAGGTTCAAAGCATAGTTCCCCATTTAAGCAGAAAGGCTTAAGCTCTTCATTTAATTTTCTTGTGCTTCTATTTCTTCATTTGTAAAAAACGACTAAAAGTATCTGTCTATCCACCCATCCATCTTTCTCTTTCCCTACTTATATACCAGTGCTTCTCAATTATTTTCTGTCATGACCCCCTAGGAAGAAGAAAACATTTTTGTGCCCGCCCCCCGTGTGCTGTAAATAGTATCTTTATTTAAAAAACTTTAACCTGCAAAACAAAAACATAAAATAATTTGAGCTGATATTTTTAATCAGAGGTGATGTCTGGATTAATGGCTACAATTTGCATGTTTTGTAATGCATAGTTTTTCGAAACGGTTGTGAAGCAGGGCGCAGCAACTCTCAGCTCCACAGACATGCAGAGACATAAACATAGGGCTTAGCTTGTTATGACAGTGTTTGCTGAGGTCAAATGCACCCCCTTCGGGGGCGCGCCCCACTATTTGAGAAGCACTGTTATATACAAACAATATAAAAGTACATTTAGAAAAGCTCTTCACTGAATAAAAGTACAATAGCTATTAGCTTAATTTTAAATTACCCTGGTATAGACATTTTTATAATTGCACATATCTTCCAAATAAACTTCTTAAGGTACATTTAAGATTTCGATATTTAAATTTTTAACACTGCTAATTTCTCTAAAATAAACTACACAAGTATATGTCCTCTCAACACTGTTCCCTCTTACTGTCATTAACACTAATCATCACCTTTTAAAGTTCTTTGTGAGAGATGAGAGCAGAGGTGCAGGTTCTTGGCATTTGGGTGTATGTCAAAAGATTATTAACACTGCTGGAAACTAGAATTTCTAAATAATAAAAATTTAAAAGATAAAAATGTTCTAATTTATTTCATAATTATATTCATATTTACTTCCTCTAATACTAATATATCTTATTTATGTTAATAGTATTTATCATGTTATATTAACCACCTGTTATTGTCATTTATGAATTTTTCTAGCAGACTGTTGATTTGTTGGCATTGTGTAAACTCGTTGGGACTATCCTGTCTGTTAAAATGTATTCAAATAATTAATGCCAGTATATACACAAACACAACAAAAAGTAGTAGTGGTCAAATGTCTCATTAGATATACAATATATATTCAAGGCCGGCCCCGGCCACAATGTTGTACGGAGGGCCGCAAACTGCACACGGGCCGCGAGTTTGAGACCCCTGATATACAGTAGCAACTAAGCTTATACTTGGGTGATATCTTCATAATAATTGCTATAGATAAATAAATTTTGATATGATTTTGCATCAATACATATTTTCTCTTTTTAATAACTGTACAGTATTATACAATTTAATAAAAGAACTGAGGCTGAAGGAGATAAGGTAACTCATCGAAATTCCCTAATAAAGTAATACAGCAAGAATTCAAACTTGTTTTGTCTGATTTTGAGTCAATAAATTAAAAACATACCAGAATCAAGTTTTTATATCTATAATGTTCCATTGTTCCATTATAAATAATGTTCCACTATAGATGAGTCAAGTAAGTTATTTACCTAAGATTTAGACTCTATCAACCTCCTCACCCCAAGACTCGACCTAGCTATGACCTTTAAATAGAGGTAAAAGGGACATGATGCTAGCATATTAAATTATATTTCTTGTGTTCGTTCTGAACAACTTAATTATCATAAACAATATTAACTAGTTTGGTTGTTGTATAGCAACCCACAGAAATTGTGAAGTAGAAAACTAGGAAATAAAGGACAGAGAAGCAATGACAAAAACAACAACCAGAGAAAGGATGAATGTGATGAAGACAAAACACAAGAAAGTAGGACTCACAAGTTCGGAAATACACTGGCCAAATCAGAGACAACAACATCACAAACAACAACGATATAGTACAACACACTGAATAAAATAAAGACATAAAATAAATAAAAGTACTTATGGAAATGTAGAATGATACTACCCTGTCACAAAGAATAATATAACAAAGTAGGAGTCTACAAGACATTCAAGTAATTAATCAGAATGAACATTACTAAAAAGGAAAAAAATACCACTTTTTAGAATAAAGCAAGAAAAAATTGTGTCAATTTTGTGATATTCCTGCTAAAGATACACTTGGTCAAACCTAATCATGACAGAGAGGTGTCCTACGGAGCAGTACTCCTATTTTCTAAGAAACCAAGATCATTAATTTCAAAGAAAGATTGAGAAAGTATTCTGCCAGATGAAAAGAGAACAAAGTGATAGACACACAAAAATGTAACAGGTAATTTTAACCTGGAGCCTTCCACTAAAAAAAAAAAATTCTTGAGACAATAAAATCTGGAAAGATAGTTTTAGAAGGGATTTTCTTTTTTTTTT
>PVKC010018741.1:0-19478 GCA_004027635.1 Crocidura indochinensis
ATGTAAAGAGAGAGGACAAGGTAAAGTTACAGTGGGAGGACAATCACCCATAAAAAGAATTCAGCTAAGTCCCCTTGCTGGTATGGAATTCAGGGGTTTCAAAGTAGGCGCGGCCATGGAGCAAAGCGGAGCGGCCGCGCTTTTTGGGTACGGGGCCTGGAGAGGTTACAGTTCGTAGATCGGTGGTGGTCTTTATGTTCCTGGGATCCCCAATCACACGGCTCGATCAGTCCCACGTAGGTCAGGTGAGACCATCTTACCGAGAGACCGGGGTCCCGGTCCGTAGCTTGGCTCAGCAGCAATGTGAAGCATTTTTATGTGACTTTTGGCCATCTGTATTTCTTCTTTGAGGAAGTGCCTGTTCAATCCTCCCCATTTTTTGAAGGGGTTAGGTTATTATTATTATTTTTTGGGTCAATGTCTACCAGTAACTTTTATATCTTAGATATTAACCCCCTGTTTGATAGGTACTGCATTAATGACTATTGCTTTGTAATACAATTTAAAATTGGGGAAAGTGATAACTCCCATCTTCTTTATCCTAAGAGTGATTTAGTTATTCGTGGATGTTTATTGCTCCAAATGAATTATAGGAGTGTTTGATCCACTTTTTTGCAGAATATAATGGGTATTCTTAGAGGAGATTGCATGCATTGGGGGGTATTGCCATTTTAGTGATTTAATCCTCCCAATTCATGAACAGGGTAAATGTCTCCATTTCATTGTGTCCTTTCTTATTTCTTGAAGTAGTGTTTTATAGTTTTCTTTGTATAGGTCCTTTACCTCTTTAGTTAAGTTGAGTCAAGGTATTTGAGTTTCTGTGTCACTATTATGAATGGGATTGTTTTATTAATGTCCATTTGTTCTCTATCATTATATGTATATAAGACCATTGGTTTTTGTGTGTTAATGTCATAGCCTGCACTTTGATATATGATTCTATTATTTCTAGAAACTTTTTGGTAGAGTCTTTAGGGTATTTTTAAATATAGTATGTCATCTGCAAACAGTGAGACTTGACTTCTTCCTTTCCTATTTGTATGCCCTTAATTATTTTTCTTGCCTAAATGCTATGACAAGTATTTCCAGTACTATGTTGAATAGGAGTGGCAAGAGGGAACATTCTTGTCTTGTGCCAGATTTTAGAGGAAAGGCTTTTAGTTTATCTCCTTTGAATATAATGTTTACCATGGGTTTGTGGTAAATGGCCATGACTATATTGAGAAAAATTCCTTCCATTTCCATCTTGTTGAGAACTTTCTTTTTAATCATGAATGAGTGTTGAACCTTTTCAAATGTTTTTCTGCTTCTATTAATATGATCATATGTTTTTATTTTTTTTTGTTTTGTTGACATGTGAATTATAGTGATTGACTTTCAAATGTTAAACAATCCTTTCATCTCTGGAATGAAACCTACTTGGTCATGATCTTTGACTTTCTTGATGAGGCGTTGGATTGTATTTGCTAGGATTTTGTTGAGGATCTTTGCATCTGTGTTTATCGGGGACATTTGTCTGTAGTACTCTTTTTGTGGCATCATTGTATGCTTTTGGTATCAGGGTGATGTTAGCAACATAAAACTATTTTGGAGTGTTTCTCTTTTTTCTTTTTCTTTTTTGGTTTTTGGGTCACACCCGGCAGTGCTCAGGGGTTACTCCTGGCTCCATGCTCAGAAATTGCTCCTGGCAGGCACGGGGGACCATATGGGGCACCGGGATTCGAACCGATGACCTTTTGCATGAAAGGCAAACGCCTTACCTCCATGCTATCTCCCGGGCCCCTCTCTTTTTTCAATTTCCTTGAAGAACCTGAAATAGATTGGTAACAGGTCCTCTAGAAAGGTTTGATAAAATTTGTTAATCTTTCTTTTTCTTTTTGGTTTTTGGGCCATACCCAATGACGCTCAGGGGTTACTCCTCGCTATTTGCTCAGAAGTCGCTCCCGGCAGGCACGGGGGACCATATGGGGAACTGGGGGATGAAACCTCGGTCCGTCCTAGGTTAGCACAGGCAACCTTATCTCCAGCGCCACCGCCCGGCCCCCATTTTGTCAATCTATCTGAGTCTGAGCTTTTGTCTTTTAGAGAAGATTTTTAATTACAATTTTAATTTCTTCAATAGTGATGGTCTGTTCATATATGCTAGGTCATCTTGGTCCAACCTTAAGAGATTATGAGTCCAAGAATTTATCCATTTCTTCTAGGTTCTCTTGCTTTGTGGTATAAAGTTTCTTAAAATAGTCTCTGATTACCCTTTGAATTTCTGTAATATTTTTAATAAACTTACCCTTTTTATTTCTAATTTAGTCTATTATTTATTTGTTTGTTTGTCACACTTGACAGTGCTTAGGGGTTACTCCTGGCTCTGCATTCAGAAATTGCTCCTGGCAGGTTTGGGGAAACCATATAAGATGCAGGAAATTGAACCAGGGTCTGTCCTGAGTAGGCTGTGTGCAAGGTACACATGACCTACCACTGTGCTATTGTTCTCTAATTCATTTTATTGTTTCTCTATCTCTCTGTGAGTTTTTCTAGTGGTTTATGAATCTTGTTGATTTTTTCAAAGAATCAACTCTTGTTTTCATTGATTTTTCAGATTATTTTTTTGATTTCTAATTCAATGATTTCTTCTCTAAGCTTTATTATTTCTTCCTATGTTACTATTTTTGGTTCATTTTGTTGATCACTTTCCAATTTTATAAGCTGTGCCATTAAGCTATATATAAGCCCTTTGTTCCTTTCTGTTGAATGCTTGCAACATTCAACAATGTTGAATAAAGTTTTCTCTTAGCACCACTTTTTCTATGTCCTTCGAATTCTGATATTCTGTGTATTTGTTCTCATTTGTTTCCAGGAATCTTTTGATTTTCTCTTTGATTTAGTCTCTGACACACTGGTTGTTCAGTAGTGAGCTGTTTAATTTCCAGATGCTAAAGTTATTTCCTCTGTGTCTGTCATTCACTACTAATTTCAGTGTATTCTTATCCAAGGAGGTAGTTCATACAATTTCTATCCTCTTGATTTTTATAGAGGTATTTTTTATGGGCCAGCATGTGTTACACCCCTATTTCTTGACTTCTTCATCTTGAATAACTCTTTTTTCTTCTTTTGATTGTCATCAGTAGTATTCTTAATTTTTAACTTTATTTGAGAAAATGCATTACATAGTTGATATAGTGGAACATAATGCATTTGCTTCCAAAAAAGCAAGAGCAAAGTTATTAAAAGAAAATAGAAAGAAAAATGAAAAGAAAAAGAAAGATAAGAAAGTTAAAAAAAGAAAGAAAGAAGTACAGTATCAAGCACATTTGTGAAAATTAATGTGTCTCCCAATGAATTCATTAGTACAATGGCAGAAAGTTTAGTAAGTCTTGTTGTTAGCTGTCCACTATGTTAAATTTGTTACATTGGTGTGTTCCTATAGGGATGTCAGCATCAAAGAAATGAATTTTTCCAGAAATTCAAAGCACAATTACGGATACTATGACTTTTAGGGATGTTTACTCATCTGCTATTCCTTCTGAAAGAAGAAGGTTATGGTTGGAGTTATGGAGTGCCTGTACTTGCTCCAAAAAGCCCTCATAATATCAATTTAAATACTGTCGTACCTGAAGTGTGGTCAAATTGGTGTCTCTAAAGAGAACTGTAGAAGGATGCTGAGGTTGGCCATTGAAAAAATGGTGATGGAGGCAACAGGCATGGTTTTAGCAGGGAGGGGGTTTGACCTACCCTCTCCATCCAATTTTGACAGCTTTCTGCTGTGTGGCTAGTCTCCCTATGATTTTTCATGGCTTGATTTACATCTATTTAGAGAAAAGAGTGAGTCTATGAATTGGCCTAGTGCGACTCGAGTTATTCTTTCTTGGCTGATTTCAAATGCATCTGCTACAATTCCAGCAGAAAAGGGATATTTAGAGATTCAGAATTCTTGTGTGACTTTGAGAAAGTCTATTCTCTTATATCTAAGACCCCCCAAATCAGACCATCAGATGTTTCCTTATTGGGAAGTTTATTATCGCCAGATGTAACATTAACAGGTCAAACTGGGGAGATACATAAGATCTTCTTGGAGGTCAGGTAATGAAAAGGCACTAGAGGTACTTCAGGGAGTGACCCTTTTATAACTTTTCCTTACATAACGGTCCGGTTCACCTTGAAGGACATTTACAGCCCAAACTGAACAGAGAATAAAACAAAGTGTGAGTTGACAAAGGATTCAACAGATAAAATAGTCATGGGTTTTAAAAGAACTTGCAGGGCCAAGTTAGCATAAGTCTAGTTCAGAAAGGGCTCTTTGTAAAGAGAACATTTAGACAAAGCTCAAGAGGAGGAATGAAAAGCCAACCAAGAAATAAAAGCGGAAGATCATTGTGGCTAAAGGGAACAGCATGACTGGACAGAGTTCAGAAAGAGAGAGAAAGAGAGAGAGTCTGAGAAACAAAAGGTCAATGAAATGGGAGCATGACCCTAGAACATGGCAAAAAAGAGGTGGCAGAAGCTGGGCCACCGAAAGTCTTTTTAGTCAGGGGAAGGAGTTCAGGGTTTCAGTCTTGGTATCACATCCTTCCAAAGGAGAATAGAAATTAATAAGTAAGGACCATAATGAAACAGGAAAACAAATAGAGCCCAAATCCAGGTATGCTGTGCTTGCTTGATTGGATCTAAATCACATGAAGCAGGAGAACATATATGGAGAATCTTGATTGGCTGTTATATATATGCAAAGTATTAGGAGTATATATGCATATATATGTTATATATGCATATATATGCAAAGTATTAGGAGTTAAGTACAGTGGTCTGAAAAGGGGGAAATGGAGACTGGGAGGGGTGGACATGGGGGAATAATAGATATAAAATATACTGCTTCCATGTCTTAAGAGTTCCACCCTCTGTTTTCCATGGAGAAAAGAATGGAATTTTGTGACCCCATTCCCCCTATTCTTCCTGTGCAACTTGACCTTACCAGAACAAAGAATGGGAGGGGTCTTGGGAAGGTTAGATAAGGCCTTTGACCAGAAGGGCAAGGGATTATGGAATTTGCTAGCATGGAGGTTGGAATGAGACATGGATGAAAGAAGTTAAGATGCAGGGCAAGCTAAGAATGGCAAATGCTTAAATAGGTTTATGATATAGGCCACACATGTGATGGCCAGGGCAAATAAGACTGATATTTCCTGATGCCTGTCTCTGGATGAGTTTTCTACCCACCACGACTACCTGAAGTTGCTGATCCCCCCCACCCCCGTTAATGGGGGATGGAGCCATGTGGCCAGGGCCTAATGACAAATGCCTCCATCTCCATCCAGCACCATCTTAAGGGCCTTCTTTATTATTTTAAACAACAGAACTTATTTATTAATAGTAGCTATGATTTTTTTTTGGTTTTCGGGCTACACCCAGTGATGCTCAGGGGTTACTCCTGGCTATGTGCTCAGAAGTCGCTCCTGGCTTGGGAGACCATTTGGGAAACCGGGGGATCGAACTGCAGTCCGTCCTAGGCTAGTGCAGGCAAGGCAGGCACCTTACCTCCAGTGCCACCGCCCAGCCCCAATGGTAGCTATGATTAAGTAAAGATTATCAGGGGTCCAGCGTGATAGTACAGTGGACAGAGAACTTGTGTTGCATGCAGCTGACTTGGATTGGATCCCTAACATCCTATATGATCCTCTGGGTGCTTTCAGAAGTGATTCCTGATTACAGAGATAGGAGTAGCCCCTGAGCACTGCTGAATATGGTCCAAAAACCAAACAAACAAATAAACAGAAAATGACGATCAACCTGGGGGCCAGAGAGATTGTACATCAGGTAGGGCTTGCATGTAGCCAACCAGATTCTATCCTTGGCACTCCACATGGTCTCCTTTCAGGAGTGATCCCTGAACACTCTGCAGGGTTCCAGAGTAAGCCCTTAACACGACCAGCCTGGCACCGAAATAAACAAAATAATCATAAAATTTTTCTCTCTAGGTTTCTGTGATTCTTTCTGCCCCATCAAATATTTTTGTAAATTAGTTTCTCCCTTTATCTGGGAGATCTGCCTTCTCTTTACATAGCATTCATTCTCTTCAGTATTAGATACTTGGCAGACATTTGTCAGTTAGAAAGTCCTGCTGCTTCAGGACTGGAAAAACTGACCCATTCCTAGGAAGGAAACTGTCATCAGCACCACAAATAGTGGACAGCAGCTAGCAGCCTCCTTTCCCAACACCTCTGCACTTCCTGGTGGTACTTTTATACTTGCCCACTGTATATATATGCCACAACTTCTTTACCTGTTGATTGAGGCATAAGGACAAATCCAAAGATCTCACACATCTGTAGTATGGAGAAAGTCAAGACAGAAGAAATAGATAGTAGCAAGCAATGCTAACCCATTCACCCTGGATTATAAGACTCAGATGACCAGGTATGGTGGGGAGAGGTGAGGGAATCAAGATGTGAACCTTAGGTGGACCCTTAACTATTCACCTAAGGCATGTTTTGGTTATTTTGGTGGCGGTGTATAGTAAAATTTTTTACATTAATATCATATAACTTATACATTGACATATATTATTATAATGCATTTATTATAACCAAACAGATTATTATAATTTATATGTATTATAATATAGAAAATATATATTGTATAAGATTTATAGAAATTATAATGATTTATATAAAATAATTATAATAATTTTTCAAAAACAAAAACAAACAAGAGAAAGAGAGAATTAAAATGCCTTCCTGGAGGTGGGAGAGGGTGAGTAAGAGGGAAGAGGGCATCAGGAATGGAGAAGGAAACTGTTAACATTGGTAGCACTGATGAAGGTTGCTGTACATTGTATGACTATAACTCAAACATGAATAACTTTATCTATGGAAAAAAATCTGTTATAGGGGCCAGAGCGATAGCACAGCAGTAAGGCGTTTTGCCTTGCAAGCAGCTGACCCAGGACGGATCTGGGTTTGATCCTGGTCATCCCATATGGTCTCTGAGCTAGGAGCAATTTCTGAGTGCATAGTCAGGAGTAACCCCTGAGCATCACTGGGTGTGTCCCCAAAACCAAAAAACAAACAAACAAACAAACAAAAAAAAACCCCAAAAAATAAAAACAACCCCAAGAAACCAAAACCTGTTATATGAACAAATTTGTAACCATGGTGTTTAAATAAAAATAACTCAATTGTTATGACCTGCATAACAACTATGATCTCCAGTTCCAAAGATCTGGTTGAGACAATTGCAAAGGAATGGGTCTTCTGGAAACACAATAGAAGATGCTATCCTAGGTCCCATCCTAGGATCAGAGCAAAGACCAAAACCACCAACCACAGAAGATGGATTAAAATGACACTGAGGGAACAGAACTTCTAGAACCACAAAGAAAGGCTTCATTATAAGTTCCACTCTTGGACCTGTGCAGATGCTGAGATCTCTAGATACAGAGGTCTGATTTTATCACCCAGGACGGAGCAGAAGTCTTCCAAACGCCACGAAAGCACCAAGGGGAGAGTAAATGAACCTGAACGGAGTCTATAGTTAATTCCATGACAATATACTCCAAGGGTGGAGAAACCCCGTATCTCTTAGGCCAAGAGAATTCCTTTTCGAATGACCCCAATATTTACTGTGCCTGTGCAGGAGGGAAAAGAAGGAAAAAAAAAGGCAAAAACCACAAAACATTTTTATTTTTATTTATTTATTTTTTATTATTTACCTATCTTTTTTTTTGTCAATTTCTTTGTTTTGGTGTAGTTATTGAAGCTGTTGTCTCCATTTATATTTTTTCTTCTTTGTTTTGTGGTTTTTCTCTTTTTTTTAGAGTAACATAATAATCCCATTAAAATGTTTACATACACAACAATATTCTACTAAACAATTCTGGTTAACCTAATTATGTTTTATTTATCTATGAATTATTTGATTTTGGACTTCTTTGATTTGTTCTAGTCAACACAAACATGACTAGAAAAATTTCTCCCTAGGCTTTGAGTGTTAGTATAGCAGGTAGAGGTGTTTGATTGCATGAGGCCAAGCTGGGTTCAATCCCTGGCACCATGTATGGTCCCCCATGCTCAGACAGGAGTAAGCCCTGAATGCTGTTGGGTGCTTAAATTGAGCAATTTTTATTGCAATTCAATCTATGACTGATAGGGAACTGGCACTGTTTCAGGATCATTTCTGGGTAGAAAAAGACCCTGTTATGAAAGTGCAAAAACAGACACAAAGGACTCTCATAAACTTATTTTTTCACACTCAGTAGTGTTTAGGAGTTACTCCTAGTTCTGCACTCAGAAATTACTCCTTGTAGGCTCAGGGGATCATATGATAGGAAGGGGATTGAATCAAGTGGGCCGTGTGCAAGGCAAATGCCCTACCCACAGTGCTATATCATTCTGGTACCTTTCATAGACCTTGTGAGGGAAATAGAACTACATTTCCATCTTCTTGTGAGGACCCAGAACTTCTGTTCTGTCTCTCATAACATGGCTACTTACTCATCTCCCTGCAGCCCACCTTCTTCTTGCAGACATTTTATTCATGAACCTCTGAATTATGGGTTGACTTTATCCATGGCTTTCTGTGATATTGTGACTTCCTCAAGCAACATGAGTTTGGGTCCAATGTCTTAGAAGAGAATAGGAATGATCTAATTTATGGATCAGTTACTTGTCTTCTCACTATGTGAAGAGATTGCCATTAGTTCAAATAGTTGTAGCCAAGGCAGAGAGGAAATACAGAGAAAAAACCAATTTGTTAATAAATGCATGTGGCAAGCAGAAGAGGTGGGAAATAATTTCAAAATGTGCTTGTTTTTGTTTTTGTTTTAGGGTCACACCTGGTGGCTCTCAAGGGTTACTCCTGGATCTGTTCTCAGAAATCTCTCCTGGCAGGCTTGGGGGACCATATGGGATGCTGGAAATCAAGCTGGGGTCTGTCCAGGGTTGACTGTGTGCAAGGCAAACACCCTTCTGCTGTGCTATCGCTCTGGCTCTCAAAATAATTTTTTTTCTCAGAACCACTCAGACTGCATTCTCTCCCTCTAACCCTTCCAAAGGAAGAGAAGAATGATCATCAATGGCAAAAGGCAGTTGCAAAAGCAGCAGCTAGAACCAACTTCATGCTCGGGGGATGCTCTGACTCCTACTCATGGTTTTGGGTGCTCTACATGATCAGAGAAACTTCTTTAGAAGTTTCTACTTAGAACTGATGCCTGAAAGCATAGTCTTTCAAAATTTCTTTTTAACCCTATTTGTCTAACCTCTTGGATTTGTCTAAGAGACTGAAGATTTATGGTTCAAATGAACACCATGGAAAAGGGAGGAGGGTCATATAGTGGAGATTGTGAAAATTTATGTGGAAGGAACCAAGCAAACCTTTGTTCAGAGGCAAATATGACTCTCTGATGACTTTCTCTGTGGTGAGCAGTGTTGAGTAAGGTCTGAACACTTACGGGGTCAGTTGGTTGAGGAGCATGCAGTAATGTCCTGAGTGCTCTGGTTGGGCCCTGAAAAATTCAGATTGTTAAGGGTTTAAACAAGAGCTTGAGTGAAGGCTAGGTCTCCTGTGTTAACAAATCCTGAGACCTAGGAAGGCACCACGTTTAAAAAGACTAACTGCCAAAGGGAGGGTTTTTTCAAAGCTGTCTGCTATTACAGAAACTTTTTCAAAGCAGTCTGTACTCTCAGAGAGGATGTTTGAAAGAAATAGCAACTGTAAGAAAAGGTGCTTCTGGGGCCAGTGTGGTGGCACTAGAGGTAAGGTGTCTGCCTTACCAGTGCTAGCCTAGACGGACCGTGGTTCGATCCCCTGGTTTCCCATATGGTCCCCCAAGCCAGGAGCGACTTTTGAGCGCATAGCCAGGAGTAATTACTGGGTGTGGCCAAAATCCACCCCCCCAAAAAAAGGTGCTTGAAAAAATAACCTGTACTCACAGGCATTAAGGCTCTGGAAAAACCATGAGGCATTCGGGAAATAAAGGGATGTAGCATGGGGCCAGGCAGTGGCGCTGGAGGCAAGGTGCCTGCGCTAACCTAGGATGGACCGCAGTTTGATCCCCCGGTTCCCCATATGGTCCCCCGTGCCTGCCAGGAGCGACTCCTGAGCAAATAGCCAGGAGTAACCCCTGAGCATCACCAGGTGTGACCCCCCCCCCAAAAAAAAGAAAAGAAAGAAAAAGGGATGTAGCATAAATATTAGTTAAGACATAATTTGGCTGTTACTTTATTTTATTTTTGATTGTTTTGGGCCACACCCGGTGATGCTCAGGGGTTACTCCTGGCTATGTGCTCAGAATTAGTTACTGGCTTGGGGGACCATATGGGATACTGGGGGGATCTAACACAGCCTGCCAGGAGTGACATCTGAGTGCAGAACCAGGAGTGCTGATGAATGTGGCCCCCAAACCAACCAGCCAATAAATCAATGAAATAAAGTCATAAAACGTTCATAGTTGAGTCATACAATATTCCAACACCCATCTTCTTAGCGTGATTGTTTTAGTTTCATGGCAATAACCCAAAACTTGCTCAATGCAAAAGAGAAACAGCAGACAAGGTGGGGGTGTTAAGTCTAGGAGAACGATGCACCGTTCAAAGACACCAAGACCACAGTCTCATGCAAAAGCAGGGGGTTTATTTTCAAGCATATGCAGGGGCTGTGCTAGAATCCAGCATAAGTCAGAAACTGCCAGACCTGAGCCATGAGCTTACAAGCTGTATATAGTATTTCAAACAATAGAAAGTACAGTAGATTGATTTGCTTTAGGAAGTACATGACATCTGGCATTTGTTCAGTCACATTTTTGCAAGGTTTAGGTGCAAGTTTACAGGGTTAACATGACCAGGTCAGAACCATGTCAGAACAGAAAGAAACTTAAATTGTAACTGGGTCTACAAGTTCCCAGAATTGTGAAAGGGAGTAGGTGATCAGGGCAGCCAGAAAACTCGGGAGAAATTTTTCCTTTACAGGGTTGGGGGTATGCATAGTCTACATTGTCTCATATTCTTTGGAATCCAGAGCTCTTCCATCTTGTCACTTTGTTCACCAAAAAGATGAAGCTAAACCAAAGAGTTAATCAGGGTTTTCTTATGCAGGCACCAGTGGCATAATGAATTCTAGTTTCCTACTGAACACCAGTTCTGATGTTATCTGCTTCCATTTGTCTGTGGTTATTTACTAGCCCATCATTGTTTCTTTATATCTCTCATATGAAGGAGATCATTCTGTGACAGTTTCTCTCTGACCAACTTCACTCAGCATGATACTCCTCAGGTTCTTCCAGGCAACCGTAATTTTATGGCGTTGTCTCTTATTATGTAATAATAATTATAAGTAATATTCCATGGTATATACGTATCACAGTTTGTTTATCCAGGCAAGTTTTTTTTTTTTTTGGGCCACACCCGGTTATGCTCAGGGGTTACTCCTGGCTATTCGCTCAGAAGTCGCTCCTGGCAGGCACGGGGGACCATATGGGGAACCAGGGGATCGAACCGCGGTCCGTCCTAGGTTAGTGCAGGCAAGGCAGGCACCTTACCTACAGCGCCACTGCCCGGCCCCCTAAGTTTTTTTTTTTTTTTGACACTTAGGTTCTTTCTAGATTTTGGATATTGTAAATAGTGCTGTGTGGTTAAATATAAGTTAATGTGAATCCTAGTGTTGGTAGGGGAATGGTGAGGCCTGTCTCTGCTTGACCTAGCTCCAGCAGCCTTTATGGCCTGACAGGTCTGAAGGTTGCAGGGTGATGGCAGAGAAATTCACAAAGCAGTCAAATGAAGTGTCAGGAAAAATCCAGCTTTATTTCAAGGTCCTAACTGCCATGTGACACATGGCTTCTAAGCTAAGCAGCCTCTTTCCTGCTCTATGATTCCTCCTGCCTCTGCTCTCGTTCAATTGCTCTCCAGGCTTTTTTGATGCCCCTCTCCTCCTTCTAACTCTCCTCCTTATTCCCCTCCCCACCCCAGGCAGACTTCTTACCTGCCCATTCCAGGTGTGGGTGGTTCTGATCATTCATGGAATAAATAAAAAGTTTGGGGGAGGGGATACCCACATTCTCCACCTTTTCTGTATTATTACACCAAGCACTATTAATAAGTCTAGAACAAAAGCTTCTCTGAAAGAAAAACAAGAACATTTCTGCAGATAAAACAGTTTGAAAATAAGCTGTTACATAAGATACACATTATAACATCATAGTAATAGGGAAACATTCACTAAGATAGCTGAGAACTTTCAAAACTCTAAAATGCATTGATGCAAAAATTGCAGTGTTGCAAGGAATTTAGGGGTGCAAATTATTTTCTACCTTTTGATTTTGGGGCCTTAGGGTATTTATTTCCCTAAAAGTGGAGTTGCTGGATCAAATGGAAGCTCAATTCCTAGATGTTTTAGGAATGTCTATATTGTTTTCCAGAAAGGCTAGACCAGTGAACATACCTGCCAGCAATGAATGAGAGTCTTTTTCTTTCTGCATCAATTCCAGCACTGTTTGTTCTTATCCTTTTTGATGTGTGCCAGTGTCTGGGTGTGAAAAGATATCTCTCTTTATTTTATTTTATTTTATTTTTTCGGGCCACACCCATTTGATGCTCAGGGATTACTTCTGGCTAAGCACTCAGAAATCGCCCCTAGCTTGGGGGGACCATATGGGACGCTGGGGGATCGAACCTCGGTCCTTACTTGGCTAGCGCTTGCAAGGCAGACACTTTACCCCTACAGCCACCTCGCTGGCCCCTCTTTATTTTATTTTAATTTTTTTTGTTGATAAGGTTGCTTCACCTGGCGGTGCTCAAGGCTTACTTCATCTTCCCCCTACCCTGCTTTTTGGGCTATACCCAGTGATGCTCAGGGGTTACTTCTGGCTATGCACTCAGAAATCGCTCCTGGCTTTGGGGACCATATGGGACTCCAGGGGATTGAACCTAGGTCCATTCTAGGTTAGTGTGTGCAAAGTAAACACCCTACCGCTTGCACCACCGCTTTGGTGTTCTGTGGTCAGGAATCACTTCTGGCAGACTTGAGGGATCATATGAGGGTCAGGGATTGAATACCAGTTCAATCCATTATTTGTGGGCTAATATTCAAAATATTTCAAGGTACTTTTTAAAGTACTTTGTTTTGTTTTGGTTTTTGATCCACACCCAGTTGTGGTTCTGATTCTGCTCTCAAGGATCACTTCTGGTGGGCTCTGGGAAGGATAAGGGGTCCTGGGTTATGAACCCCAGTTGGCAATGTGCATGGCAAACATCATATCCCCTGTACTATTTCTATGACCTTTTCATTGCGGTTTTGATTTGCATCTCCCCAGTGATTAGTGACGGAGAGCATTTTTTCATATGTGTGTATGGTTTTATTTGTCATTTGTATTTCTTTGAGAACATTTCTGTTCATCTCTTTTCCCCATTTTTTGATGAAACTCCTTTCAAGTTTAAGATGTCACTCAATTGTCTATTTTGCTGTGTTTTGAAGGTAAAAGAAAAGTCCTTTGTGAGCAATACAAAGGAATCCATAAAATATATACTTTATAAAGTAGAAAAATCATTTCTAGCAAAGCACTCAGCTAAGGTCTATTATAAACAACAATACCTTTATAAAATGACCATACATGTGATAAAGCACAGTGTTTACAAATACTTCATCCTGTGTACCATTTCGAGTTTTTAAAGTGTTTTGTAATAGTACTTTAAGAGCTACAAAATGTTCTTAAACAACAAAGAGCTCAGTGTATTGCAAAGCACTATCTGAATGTTGAAGAGTTTTTCTAGGGACACCATTTTTCTAAATGTTAAGTGATCAATATACACTGAAGTGTTTGACCATTGTAAAATATTTGTGAATAGCAAAACACTCAAATTGAGAAAGATAAAAATAAGTCATTTAAGATGCTCTACAATAGTCCAATTATTTTTATGGGGTGGATTCTCTTATATAATATAAACTTCTGTGCCCATTAAGGAAAAAGGCAATTTCTAAACTTTATTTAAAACTATGGCTACAACCATGTTCATAACTGTGTTGCAGCAGCATATTTCTCACTGATACTTTGTTAAGTATATGACCTGTCAGTTATAAAATAATCCTAACTACCAGAACTTTTGAAAGTCATAATCATCTCAGAAATGGTCTTGAAGACTTCCAAACACTTACTGTCAATAGAGAAGAGGGTCAATAAGTGTTAAGTGAATAATTTGTGAACTTTCAAGTACTTGGAGGAGGCTGGAGAGATAGTACAGTGGGTAGGGTTGCACATGGCCAACTAGGATTCATAATCTGGTATCCAAACAGTCCCATATCTCAAAAGGAGTGATCCCTGAAAGCAGAATTGAGAGCACAACTGGGTGTGGACTGAAAAATAAAATAAAATTAAGCAACTCTTGAATTATTTTAAATATTAGCTCACAAATAATATAAGTGATACTATGTCATAGTTGGCAAACTGATGATAGATTATAATGTTTTGTCTTTTTTTGTTTGTTTGTTTTTTGGGCCACACCTGGTGACACTCAGGGGTTATGACTGGCTATGTGCTCAGAAATCGCTCCTGGATTGGGGGACTATATGGGACTCTGGGAATCGAACCCAGGAACATCCTGGGTCAGCCGCATGCAAGGCAAATACCGTACCACTGTGCTATCGCCCTGGCTCCTTTTGTTTTGTTTTGTTTTTGGGCCACACCCGGTGACGCTCAGGGGTTACTCCTGGCTATTCGCTCAGAAGTCGCTCCTGGCAGGCACAGGGGACCATATGGGGAACCGGGAATCAAACCACGGTCCGTTCTAGGTTAGCGCAGGAACCTTACCTCCAGCGCCATCGCCCGGCCCCCTGGCTCCTTGTTTTGCCATTTTAAACATCTACAAGGAAATGTCTTACTTTAAATAATGTCTTTATTTTAAATAAATGCAGAACTCAAACTGCCAAGCATTTGAGTTTGCCAAACTCTTGAGTGCTCAATGAAGTGGTTTTTAATTCCCAATTGCTTAACAAATTATAAAATACTTGAAGAGCAAAATATTTTTTAAACCAATGTATAACTGGGCCAGAGAATTAGCTCAGCAGACAGGGATAAGGCTGGAGTTGCCTAACTTCTATCCCTGGTACCACATATGGTCTCCAGTGTTGACCAGGAGTGATCCCTAAGCATCCAGAGCCTAGAGCCACAAGGAAGACAAAGCACAGCCAGGTGTGGCCCAAACCCAAAGAGCAAACAAATAAACAGTAATAACAAAGCCCAAAGCCCAAACCCCAAATAAAACAAAAACCTCTAAATAACCAACTAACCAACCAAAAAACCCCCCAAAATACCCACAAATAAACCAAACAAAGCAAAAAATTCAGTGCAAGATTTATTAAATCTATTCATCAGTAAAGTGGCTAGCAAATGATAAAGTATTTGTAAACAACTTTGAATATTTTATACCTAATATTAAAAGATGACATACTTGTCATTCTTTCATTCTTGGCATACCTTAACAGTATTTGAAAAGGACCTGCTACCAAAAATTTCCTTCTAAGTTATGAAATATCTTCTATTAACCACCCCCCCCAAGAAAGACTTGAAAATTTCAGAAGCATTGCTTTCATGACAAAGGATTTTAGAATTCATAAAGTAGCTGATAAGATACCAAGGTATTTACCAACTAAAAAGAATTTTGCTTGGGATAAAGTGTTTTCTAAGATACTATTCATGACCAGAGATTTTGCTGGGCTTTTTGTTTGGTTTTAGCTTGGGAGCCATACCTAGCAATGTTAAGGGGTCACTCCTGGATTTGTTTGTAGGGGACCATATTCATGCTGGCAATCAAATTCAGGCCAGCCACGTGCAAAGCAAGAACCTTACCCTCTGTGCCACTTCTCAGATACAGATAGTCAGAACAGCCTCACCCTCCTTGAACACCATGTCCTGACCTGGTGACCCCAGTGAGAGAAATCCAGCTTTTTTTTTATGGTTTTTGGGTCACACCTGGCAGTGCTCAGGGGTTACTCCTGGCTCCATGCTCAGAAATTGCTCCTGGCAGGCACGGGGGACCATATGGGGCACCGGGATTCGAACCGATGACCTTTTGCATGAAAGGCAAATGCCTTACCTCCATGCTATCTCCCGGGCCCCAGAAATCCAGCTTTTTAATAACCCTACTTGTCTGTGGCAAGAGATTGCTTAAAAGATCAAGTCGTGATTGTCTCTGTGTCTACAGCAAGCATAAAGAGAGTGCAGTGAGGTTCTTTCGAGTTAAACTTCTAGAAAAAGTAGTGTTAGTGCTAGTGGCCAAGTCTGGTGATAAGAGGGTTGCTCAAGAGGCTGAGCAAGTCAAGAGATTCTCTAAGAGGGATAATATTTAGCAAAATTCATGGCAGTCTAATGTTGAGTCCAGGAGAAGAGGTTGGCTAAAGGATCAACACTTATTGACTCTTGTGACCTTGCTTTGGAGGTCATGCCCAGTTCAATCTTCCCAGAGGTAGCCAAAACTCTTATTCTTTACTCTCCAGTAGCTGCCAAAATGGCATTTATCCTCTCACTTTGAAGCTGGACATAGCAATGTACCTTGGCTCGGTCCCCCGCATAATAAGCTCAAGTTATCTTTATCCAAACTGAAACTGAAACAGAAGCTTGGATTATAGTTGGTGTTACATTGGCTGCTATGGGAGTTGTTAGATTAAAACAGACCAGGCTGGGACTCAGGACTCAGGTTCAACCAGGGGATATAGCCAGAAAAGATATAAAAGCTCTGTTGTAAGTTTAGGAGGAACACACGGCATTAGTCCTGCTGCCAAGAGTTCAGTTCTGGGGTTGGGCTGTGTAGGTTTGAGGTTGCTTGGGAGACACTGAACAAAAACAACCAAGAAAAGGAGCATTTTTTAGTTCCTATGTAACTACATACTACGTACCCTTCCCTCAACTCTAAAGGTGTTTCCAGGGTGCAGCTCAGACTGTGTAAACACCTGTATTCTTATTTGTTTTTGGCTCTGTAGCCACACCTGGCAGTGGTCAGGGCTTACTTCTCAGATATGAATTGAGGGCTCACTCCTGGTAGTACTTGAGAGACCATATGGGATGCTAAGGATTGAATTCAGGTCAGCTGTATCTAAAACTCAATTTACCTGGGGGCTGCAGAGGCGAAGTCAGGGTGATTCTTGAGTGCAAAGTCAGTAGTAAGCCTTGAACATTGGGGGGTGTGACCCAAACAACTAAAACAAAGCAAAACAAAACAAATAAAAGATTCCTCTAGGGCAGGGCCACAAAAGGTTGTACGGAGGGCTGTTTGTGGCCCGTGGGCCACGAGTTTGAGACCCCTGCTATTGCTCTATTCCCTAATATCCATATTCTGAGCTGCAGACAATCATCCTAACATCCTATCTTCCAAATTTCCTTTCTGAGTGTGAGGTATAGAAGAGCTGACTGCTAAAGGCTGAGGAAAAGAGGTTAGAAGAAGGGAAGGGGAGGTACTTTGGCTGGCTGGGGCCCATCCCCACATCCAGATGAAACAAACCATCCTTGCCATCTTCTCTGTGGAACAGCTTAACTACAGATAAGCTGTGTCTAGATCCCTGAGGGGTTTTTTTTTTTGGTTTGTTTTTGTTTTTGTTTATTTTCTTCCCGCCCTAGATCCCTCAGTTTTAACAGGAGGGAACTGAGGTACAGGGCTTTGAGAAAGGCTCACTAACCTTCCTCATGTCAGGGCCTTTGTGGTCCACACCCAAGAGCTCCTCCTAGGGAATAAGTGGGTTGGACTAAAAACTATTCTGCTCTCAGAACAGCAATCTCCCCTCTCTGGCCTCAGCAGGAAGAGGCAGGTTTATTGACTTCTCCATCAAGTAAATAACATAATTTCTATTTTACTTCTGTGGCTTTAGAGGGATAATATCAGAGGTTAGAGGAGATATTGTGGAATCATAGTCTTCAACACAGGTTGAAGGTTGGTGCTGAGCCCTGTTCGAGCCATTTAATCTATGTCTTGTTTGACTTAATCTGCAGAACTGCTGATGAAAGCATTTGGGAGGGGAGAACTAGGCTCAGCCTCCCGTAGCACCAGGTCTGTTAGCAGACCCCAAACAGCACCTTCTTTTCTGTTACTGCCATGAAGAGAAACCAGAAGCAGGCTTGCCTTGGTCATATATGTCAAGACAAGCTTGCTTACAGTTGCCCAAAGCTGGAAATGATTCACTTGGCCACATGGGTGAAGAGATCAATATAATGGGAGTATCTTTGTTAAGGTTATTATGCAACCATAAAACAAATTGATAACAACATGACTAAAACTTGCAGACCAAAGCTGAGCACTGATAACATGTAGGCAACAGTTCTGGGGTAAGTTTATTCAAAGAATGAAGCTGGCTTGAGAAAGGGATAAGAGGGATAGACTTCTTAACAAAGTTGGGGCTTTTGGCAGGAGTAATTCCTGAGTGCAAGCATTATTGGACCTAAAATAAAAATGAAAAGAGGATGGAGCTTTCTTTGGAGGTGCTAAAAATATTTGAAATCAGGAAAAATAAAACTAACTAACAAACAAAAAAACAAAGAAATCAGGGAGAGGCTGTAGTTGGGCAAAAGTCATTGACAGAAACTCTCAATTAGATGATTAATTCTGGATTCCTGCTGCTTTCTGCTGGGGCTCAGAGGGCACAGAGGCCATCTTGGGTCATGTGGTTTCCAGCTGCCTGAGATCCGATCTCACCAGCATTCCTGCCAATGCCTTAGAGTGGATTTCATCAGCGTTCCTGCGGGTGAGGCTGCCTGTTTCAGAGGTGGGTGGAGACGTATGCACACTGATTCCTGCTGCTTTCTGCTGGGGCTCAGAGGGGCATAGAGGCCATCTTGAGTCATGCGGTTTCCTGCTGCCTGGGATCCGACTTCACCAGCGTTCCTGCTGCTGCCTGAGACTGGATTTCATCAGCGTTCCTGCAGGCAAATCAACCCACCCAGAAAGGGCTAGCCAGAGGAGTGTGGCCGCGTACATCATTTACCCAATGTATACCCGACAGTACGTAGAAAAACCCACCATACAAGTGTGACAATGGGGAAACAACGCAGGCCAGCATCAGACATAGAGAACGAAGATGACAATTCTGATGACCAGATAATGACCAACGAACTAATCAATCTCTCAGAAAAGGACTTTAGAAAAGCAATATGGAAGATGCTCAAAGAACTCAAAGAAACCATGGATCGAGTTGAACAGAACACTATTAAGAACCAAGAAAATATGAAGACAGAAATCACAAAACTCCAAACTGAAATAGCATGTCAACTAGCAGGCCTGAAAAACTCAGTAAATGAATTGAATGGCAAAATGGATAGGCTCAACACCAGGATAGAAGAAGCTGAGATTAGAATTGGTGCTGTGGAAGATGAGATAAATAACAATTCCATACAGCGGGAGAGATTGGAAAAAAAAACTTAAAACAAATGAACAGACAATGGAAAATATAGTCAAAGAATGGGAACAAATGAAAATAGAAGTCTATGATAAGATCAACAGAAACAACTTAAGAATCAT